>JAGFPH010004021.1:7902-20355 GCA_018207615.1 Philaenus spumarius | reverse complement strand
TTCGGTAGTTTTTTTGTAGTAACTTTAACCCCCCAAACCCCCCTAAAATTTCGAATTTTTTGAAAACCTTTCTTAGCGAGCACCTAGGCCCCTAGAGGAAGCTCCATACCAAATTTCATTGCAATCCGTTCGGTAATTTTTGAGATTTCGTGATGAGTGAGTGGTATTTGGATTATATATATATAGATATATTATATCAAATTTTTAATGCCATTCAAAACGTGTTCTGTGGACTTTGATTGGTGCTCATTTACTAAGCTGGACCTTAGGTATCACCATAAGAGTCATTGGAATAGCTCAACCTTCCTATGGAAAGTCGCTAACAAGTGGTTATAATTTGTTAAATTAGTGCAGATTTTATCATTGGATAATAGTTTTAATTGCTTCGCGTCCCAACCCCGCCTCGGCCTTCAGCCTCAGATGGCTGCTTCGCTTCGCTCGCAGTTGGAAAATTCGCTAAAGAATCTCGTTAATCTTTGGCTCGTTTGTACATTGGTTTGTAAAATTATGAAACCAGGCTTAAATATATTAACAGTAATTACAAGAGTAATTATAACCTCAAATACATGCTTTAGAAACGTGAGAGGCTTTCATTACGATTTTAGTCCTAGTTCTACTATCTTCTGTCAACTAAAGTTTTGAAACCAGGGTTAAATATAGTAAAAATTATTGCAGGATTAGCATAACCTCAATACTATGTTTCAGAAATGAGCCAGGCCTACAGTGACTATATAGAGACAGTGTGGCCAAGTGAGGTCTTGTTTCCTATTGGTCAAGATGTCGGCAGCCATGTTTTTCCTAAATTCGTATCTGTTTACATTACATTCATTCACGTTCACATATTCTAAAAGCGACTTTACCGATTTTTTAACAGATATTTGTTAGTTTTTACTTTAAAATAAACGTAATAATTATATTAAAGCGATTTCTGTTGAAGTATGTGATATTGCACCAAATTAATAAGGAAATGACAGCAGATTAGGCTACTCCCGCCACTCTACGGAATCGTTTCAGCGCACAACCGCGCATATTTCAGAAGTAAGTACATACCAAAAGTCTTTTATTTACAACATTTAAAAAAGTTCATAACATAGGCTAATCCTTTTTATCAATAGAAAAGATAAATGCAATAAATATTAGTATTACGCAATTTTAAGAACTGTTTTTGGCCCAAACCTATAATTTCGTCCGTTAGCCCTACAGGTTTGTTTATTGTTTTCAAATTAAATTGTCATCGTTATTTTTTCTTTCTTTTAGTCTTGGGTGAAGGTACAATCTAAGGCAAGAATCACATTAATAAGTAGGCCTAACTGAAATAATGAGGGAAATTAATAATGAAACCTGTTTTTCGGCTTTGAATAACTTAAACTTGAAAATCTTGAATTGCCTAACCTAAAAATCAAAGAATTGTAATTTCGATATTAAATTGTTGTTAGAGACATTAATTTTATTATTAGCTTTCAATTGAAATAGAAATAAATTAGTTAGTTAGGAAAGTTTTAATTGCTTCGCTTATTTAAAAAAAAAAATCAGATGGAAATAAATGCATTGTAAAAATCTGAAAGTGTAGGCCTAACTTTGAAAATATTTAATTTGTAAAATTTATTTATTGATAAAAAAGGCTAATTAACAACAGGATAATAATTAAAAGACAATTGGTTTAGTTTTATACTGTTGCTAAGTTTATATGTAGCTGTGATTGTAAAATATTTTGTTAGTAGGCTAGTTCTGCCTTATAGCTTAAGAAAATTATTATTCTAATTGAAAAGAAATTTATTATTTGGTTTTATTGGAAAAAGATTAAATCCAAAAGTTCTGTTTTATGTTCAAAAGTTGAAAAAGGAAATTATTAAAATTTTATTTTGCTTTATAAAAAAGTTATTATTTACAAAAATACCTAGTATTCAAATATCCCAATAGTTTATGAATTATAGATTAAGAATTGATACAGTGAAATTTCATAAAATAATTGCAAGCACAAATAAGCTATTTACAAGGTTAGTTTCAGTGTACTCACTCTTCAGAGGTTTACAAAAAATAATATTATTAACTTGTGTTCTAACTGAGCTAATTTCAAAAATAAATTACTGGAAGTATAAAATAAATTTTTTTGTCAGAATAGTCAGCAAACTGAGTATTCGACACATAGTTATTTCACCTAGGCCAAACAAAGTGAGATTGCCTATAAGACTTCCAGTAGGTGGAAATAACTTATTCTCCAACGAAGAATCTTCTAAAAAGAGGATTCGTTGTTGAATTGGCGCAGCCAACGTGGGGCAGAACGCGTTGTAATTGTGGCCAAAACGAAGAATCCTCCAAAAGGTTATCCGTTGTAGAATATATTATGTATATATGTGTTGGTTGAAACCCTAAAACATAGGCCTATAAATTTAATTTTGGAAATTTGCTCAACTCACGTCAGCGGTTCAGCTGCGTGGTCGAATTATCCTTCATCCGATTGTTTTTGAACGTATGATTGGATATAATCGCTTATTTCTTAAGCTAGATCATTGTTAGGTTAAACTTCATGCCAAGTTAAAACCCAATAAGTCAAACATTTCTTTAGATATGAATTATTTTGTACAAAAAACCAAATGGCGGATATCTGGAAAACGAAGCATTTCCAAACCTGGTTTTTAAGATTTTTTTTTTAATTTTCACTAGTAGAACACGCCCTGAAAAGTTTTCCGTTTCTTTCTGAATCACCCTGTAATAACAAAACAGATACGAACAGCATAAAAATATAATAAACAAAATACTTATATAATTTTTTGCTTTTTTTATGGTAACGTCTATTTGCACAATAATTGCAAACGGCAAATGCCCCCATGCCGGAATAAATAGCGTTTAAATGCCTATAATAAATATTATATATACTTTGAACACAAAGTTACAGATTTATAGAGTAAACACAAGATTGTAACAGCAACGAAGCCACTTACAAGTTAACACGTTCACTGCTAATGACGCACATGTGAGCTTGACACAACACTATGAGAAGCGGCCGACGCACAGTGCATTGCACGCCAACCCCCGCATTAGGGTATTTTCAATATACAATGCATTGCGTGCTTCGCACGTCAACCCTCGTGTTAGGAGTATTTTCAATATACAATACAATGCGTGCTTCGCACGCCAACCCCCATATTGGGAGAATTTTCAGTGCATTACGTGCTTCGCACGCTAACCCCCGTGTTTTCAATATACAGAACATTGCGTGCTTCGCACGCCAATTTTAAGCCCATGTGCGTCCCCTTTAAAATATTAGTGATTATTACCATAGATCATGAATAATAAAATAGATAATGCATGCATACGGGGGCTGTGTGCCGAAAAAAAGGGTTTCGGGAAAATAGTGTATGATCGCGCCGCGAGGTAGCGCTAGGGGAGAAATCATTGGTATCATTGGTGTTTCACACAGCTTCCGTCGTTTCCCCAATAGATAGTGCCACTATCGTTGAATTTCCAGTGGAACGAAATATTGCATTGGATCGGAGTTCTATTAGGTTATCCAAATACAATGTTATTACGCAGGAAGGTTCGAAAATAAAAAATAAAGTAATTTCTACTCATTTAGACTATAAACATACAAAAATACAAGGTCAGCTCCTAGCGTAGGAATTGCGAAATTTTTGTAGTAGTGAACGTGTTAAAACTAAAGCAAACATAACAGGTATAATAAAAGCAACACAGAAGCGAATTTAACTGTTGACAAAATTCTTGTTTTGTCTGTGTTGGTGTTTACAGATATAATCAAGGCCGTAAACAGCCTCCCCCCATCCCCGAAATCTGTAAAACATTTGTGAAATCAGGTAGTTTTATCAATGTTGCCATACACTAATTCACATTTTCAATTTTGTTTTAACACCCTTAATTTTTCGAAATATAAACTATTCATATTTTCGAATAGTTATAAATACTATAAATAGGCTACTCATAGTAGCCCTGGACTGGAATGTACTGCATAAAAACAAGTTACAACAAACACTTAACATACCGTACCAACTATTAATTTAGACTGTCTGTTTATTTCGTGTCCGTGCATCATGTTGTATTACAATATTTGTGGTGCATTCTGCATTTAATTGTCTCTATCTGTTCTAAGGTTCTTTCATCTTACTAATTAGATGCAAAAACAGTTTTATTGTCATAAACTTAAGTTAACAAAACAGTTATGTATAACCCTAACAAAAAAGTTTGTAATTTTTATAGGTTATCCCCTTAATAATAATAATAATATAATCTTTATTTATTGAGGCGAAGTTAGGACCATTTCGTCATCTCTTCCACTAAACCTCGACACCTTAATGGGTTTGAAATCCAGCGCGCTCTAGTGGCCGAACCGTTCACCCAAAAATACATTCGAGGGGTTTAAGTAGGCCTACCAAATCAGAAAAAAAAATCTGTTTGAAAATGGAAATAAAAGAAGATTTTGTTTGTAACTTATGAGAATTTTAAACGTAAAGAAAACATATTCAAGAAGATATTTACCTTTCATTGCAATTATTAAGTCGCTATTTGTACTTTGAATATTTGTTAAAATACCAGTGAATTTTGTATCCGACTGCTGAGAAATACCGGTCATTTTTAGACCTTCGTGCACAACTTCACATTTTTGCTTATACAACCGTTATTTTTTGGTCTAATTGAATGTGTTTTTTTTTTTAATTGTGTGTATTTAAATTCTGTATTATAATATAACATTTATTTGCACCTAAAAAAAAGAAACAAAATAATAAAAAATTAGTCACCAATTTTTTCAGTTTTTTTAGGTTATTTGAGAAAAATGTTTCACAAATTTTGTTTACCTTAAAATAGTTTACTTCACTGAAAACTATAACAAAAACTGCACACGATCACAAATTTGAACGAAATTCAATGAAAAAATAAAAATTTACTTGACATTGAACAAAATCATGTTATGCGATCCACAAGCCCTTGAAGTTTGCCTACACTTTTCAACGGTATTACTGTTTTCACTCGAAAAACTAAATAGCCTACACCTTTTTCTATTATTATTATTCAAATATTTGTCTAAAAAATATGAAATTGATGGTCGATTCTCAAATTTTGGATCATAATCATAATCAATCAGGATCATTGTCAGAATCACAATCGTCATCAACTAATTTGACTCAAGAACACTTCCAATTTACATCCGGTAATCAGTATTCACTAATAATAAGTTTCTTCCTCGATTTATGCAAACATGAAATAAAAAACACATACATAGGGCAGACTGGACGATCATTTCATAAGAGGTTTAAAGATCATGTTCCTCCCGCAATACGATCAGCACAACCTCCGAAAACCGATTCAAAATTTGCTGAACACATTATGGAAACAACACACAAATATGATGTGATTGACAAATCTTTAACCATTTTGCATAAGTGTAGCAAAGGGAAGCTTATGAATGCTCTGGAGCAGTATGAGATTTAAAAAGCTTTCAAGACAGAGCAAGGAACGCTATTTAATGATAAACTCAATTTTAATTCCGACCCATTATTCGACTTGACAAACGTAACACCGACAGTCTAGCCGTGGACAGTGAACTTACCACATGGACATTCAAATGTGCGAGCGTGTATTTTGTAATTGTGGACTCGTGTGTATAAGTGTTTTTAATTGGACTATGTGTTTCTATTTTTATTAATGACGAAGGACAATGGTCCTTAACTTGAGAATTGCTGAATAGCCGAAACGGCCGTAGTTGGACGTGTAAAATTGGACTATTGGACGGTAAGTTCAACAAGTTTACTTAATAAAAAACACCCGATATGGGGATCTGTTACGGTATAAAATTGGCAATAAGTACTATTTAAAGAGAAATTAACATTTCAACAGAAGACATAAAAAGTGAGTTTGCCATGAAGAATAACCGAAGATTAGATTTTGTATTGTGAATGACATTTTAGATATTCTACCGTGATGTAAATAGCATATGTAGTTTACATGATGTGTAATAAAATTTAGTAAAATGTATTTCATTGCATTATTTACTTTAGAACCAAACCCATCCCCCGAAAATTTTCTCTGGGTACCCTGGCCTTGAGTATAATATGTACATTAGTTTATATTCCAATCAAATGCTAAATACTTTAAATGCATATATTTCAAAATAGATTGCTCTGCTATAGTAAGACTATACCGCTCAAACATTGAATAGAGTAGATTTAATTTCAAAAAGCGTAAGCAGCTCTGCCGCGTTACTATAGCCGAATTTCCTTATCCGTGAATAGCTAGTATTAAATACTGGGAGTTTCTTATGATTTTTGTTCTTTGTTCCGGGAAATATACTTAAAATACATTTGCACATGATTATAGTAAACTTAATTGCCTTTAGAAATTGTACTCGGGCTTTTGAGTGGTAGAAATTGCGCAATTATCTTACATGGATAGTGAACAAAATCATTTCTCAGGAGTTTCCATGAATTTTGTTCCAGGAACTGTACCTAAAATATCTTTGCACAGTATTATAGTAAATTTAATTTCCTTTCGAATGACATAACACACAAATTGTACTCGGGCTTTTGAGTGGTAGAAATTGCGCAACTATCTTACATGGATAGTGAAAAAAATCATTTATTGGGAGTTTTCTATCAATTTTGTTCCGGGAAGTGTATCTAAAATACCTTTGCACGTGATTATAGTAAATTTAATTTCTTTTCAAATGATATAACTCACAAATTGTACTGGGTTTATGAGTGGTAGAAATTGAGCAATTATCTTACATGGATAGTGAAAAAATCATTCATCGGGAGATTTCTATGAATTTTGTTCCTTGTTCCGAGAACTGTACCTAAAATACATTTGCACAGGATTACAGTAAATTTAATTGCCTTTCGAATGATATAACTCACAAATTGTACTCAGGCTTATAAGTGGGAGAAATTACGCAATTATCTTGCATGGATAAAGAAAGAAATCATTTATCGGAAGTTTGCTACGGTATGCATTTTGTTCCTTGTTCCGGGAACTGTACCTATACCTTTGCACAGGATTATAGTAAATTTAATTGCCTTTCGAATAATATAACTTACAAATTTTACTCGGACTTATGAGTGGTAGAAATTAAACGATTACCTTACATGGATAAAAATAAATCATTTATCGGGAGTTTTCTATGAATTTTGTTCCGGGAACTGTACCTAAAACACCTTTGCACAGGATTATAGTACATTTAATTGCCTTTATAATAATATAACTCACAAATTGTACTCGGGCTTATGAGTGGTAGAAATTGCGCAATTATTTACATGGATAGTGAAAAAGTCATTTATCGGGAGTTTCCTATGAATTTTGTTCCTTGTTCCGAGACCTGTACCTAAAACACCTTTACACAGGATTATAGTAAGGCCTTTCGAATGATAGAACTTAGAGATTATACTCGGGTTTATGAGTGGTAGAAATTACGCAATTATCTTACATGGATAAAGAAAAAAATCATTTATTGGGAGTTTCCTATGAATTTGGTTCCTTGTTCCGGGAACTCTACCTAAAATACCTTTGCACATCAGGATTATAGTAAATTTAATTGCCTTTCGAATGATATAACTTATAAATTGTACTCGGGCTTATGAGTAGTAGAATTTGCACAATTATCTTACATAGATAAAGAAAAAAATCATTTATTGGGAGTTTTCTATGAATTTTGTTCCTTGTTCCAGGAAATGTACCTTTGCACAGGATTGTAGTAAATTTAATTGCTTTTCGAATTATATAACTCACAAATTGTACTCGGGCTTATGAGTAGTAGAAATTGCACAATTATCTTACATGGATAAAGAAATAAATCATTTATTGGGAGTTTGCTATGAATTTTGTTCCTTGTTCTGGGAACTGTACCTTTGCACCGTATTATAGTAAATTTAATTGCCTTTCGAATGATACAACTCCAAATAGTATTCGGGCTTATGAGTAGTAGAAATTGCGCAATTATGTTACATGGATAGTGAAACAAATAATTTATTGGGAGTTCTCTATGAATTTTGTTCCTTGTTCCGGGAACTGTACCTAAAATACCTTTTCACCGTATTATAGTAAATTTAATTGCCTTTCGAATGATACAACTCCAAATAGAACTCGGGCTTATGAGTAGTAGAAATTGCGCAATTATGTTACATGGATAGTGAAACAAATAATGTATTGGGAGTTTTCTATGAATTTTGTTCCTTGTTCCGGGAACTGTACCTAAAATACCTTTGCACCGCATTATAGTAAATTGAATTGCCTTTCGAATGATATAACTCACAAATTGTACTCGGGTTTATGAGTGGTAGAAATTGCGCAATTATCTTCCAAGGATAGTGAAAAAAATCATTAATTTGGAGTTTTCCATGAATTTTGTTTCTTGTTCCGGGAACTGGACCTGAAATACCTTTGCACAGGATTAGGCCTACAGTAGATTGAATTGCCTTTCGAATGATATAACTCACAAACTATACTCGGGCTTATATCCTCCTCAAATCCCGCCCCAAAAACGGTCCACCTCCCCTATTTTGAATCAGATCGAAAAATAACAAATATTGTTTTTGAAGAATCCTACTAGGACCCTTTCACCAAAAAATCATTAATTTTGAAGCATATTTAACTTCACTTATCAATCCGGGAATAAAACATATATATATAAGTTAATGAATTTTGGGTATCGTCTCCAAATGGTCTGAAACGGATAGAAGCGAAGTTTTACTCTCCTCCGGCCAACCGTTTTCAAGTTGGGTCGAATGGATCTGTAATAGCTCTTATTTTTTTCAAAAATTCGACTAAAAAGGGAAAAGAAGACACCAGATAACCTAAATATTACATATCCAGTGACTTTAATAATACCTGTTATCTATATAGGCCTATATAAAAGCCAAATACCACTCACTCACTGACTCATCACGAAATCTCAAAAACTACTGAACGGCCTTAGGTGCTCACTAAGAAAGGGTTAAAAAAAAATTCGAAATCTTAGGGGGGAGGGGGGTCAAAGTTACTAAATCACGATTTCTCTAAAACTACTGAACGGATTGGAATGAAATTTGGTATGTAGTTTTCTATAGGGCCGTAGGTGCTGGCTAAGAAAGGGTTTAAAAAAATTCTAAATATCAGGGGGTTTTTGGAGGTCAAAGTTACTAAAAAAAACCTCCGAACGGATTGGAATGAAATTCGGTATGTAGCTTCTACTTCCCTAGGGCCCTAGATGCTCGCTAAGAAAGGTTTTCAAAAAATTTGAAATTTTAGGGGGTGTTTTGGGGGATCAAAGCTACTAAAAATCCCCATAAGAAATACATAGTGTAATATATTTATTGTAAGCCGGATCGGGACAGCTAGTTCTATATAATCAATGGCTTCTATAATTTAAATTCAATCGGAGTTTTTTTTTAATGATTATGTATAATAAAACTATGTAACTTTAAGGCCACGCTCCCCTTGGTAGGCAAGTTGGTAGGCGACGCCAGCGCGCTCCACAGCTACGGTATCAGTTTAAACTAGAATCATCCACAAAATTGAGTCACAACAAAAGTAGTTCTTTCCGCTTCAGGCGAGTGGGGGGAACCCCCATCCCTTAGCTAGACATGAAGGGAGGGGATGAGAATGACCTTGTCGAGTGAGTTTTCGCCAGCCGTAGCCGAGCCGATGTCTACCCGAAATAAACTTTCATCTCCGTGTTGTGTGTGCCTTCTGACTGATTCTCGATTCTCCTATTAGCCTAGTCAATCTGTACATCCTCAGATGCAAAAGGTCGGGTAGTTCTGATTTTTTGGTATGTTGTATGTATAGGGGCACTATTTAAAATTCCAAGTTTTCGACCTCGGGCGTGCTCCGCGCGCGCCACCGGCGCCGAAAATCCCAGATTTCTTTGACCTTGTTCTAGTTTTTTCACATTTTGAGCACTAAGGACTGGTTTGACAAAATAAATTAACCAGTCCTTTTTTAAAGAACAGTAAATTTGCCACAATTTAAAACTAAAATCATCTTCCTGAGGATAATACTTTTTGAGTTACAGCCATTCAAAATTTGAGCAAATTTACAACATTTTCCAAAATTTTAGTTTTTACAAAGTATTTTTGTTTATTCACTGTGAAATAAGGGTTTCTCAGCAAAACTTATAAGGACTAACTTTAAAATAGAGAAAGGTATCTTTAATATGTGACCAAAATGGGATTTATACCATGAATAGCTTCTGAGATACAGCTGTTTGAATTTTGAGTAAACTTCCAATAAATAAATAATATAAAATTTAAAAAAAAACAAATGTAATTGAAAAATTTAAATTGTTTGTACAAGGGTACAACTACAACTATATACAATCACATCAAGTTTAATGTATTTTAAATTAAAGAGTATATACAGTAAAACCCCGGTAAACCGAACTCGGGTCAACCGTAACCCGGGTTATCCGAAACGCCTCCAAAGATCGGAAATCCAAAAATAATAAGCCATATTATATTGTATGTAGGCCTACAATGTTATTATTTAAAAAAAATCAAAATTAAAATCTTTTTCTACATCTTAAACATATATTACAAATTAAGTAGCGGCTTTAAAAAAAATGTGCCAATGTCAAACGTTGATTTCAGTTTTCTCAGGACTCGTAAAAAGTTAGAAGTTCCAAACCGCGAAATAAACAAACCCCCATCCCTAATATGTCGTAATTGTTTTTATTTCTTTTAACTCAGTTAGTCAACGACGGCTGAGCTCCTTCTAATGAAAAGATGGCCGGACATCGCTGCTCGAAAACGTTTGGAGGCAAGAGATTTATCAAAGGTTTAAAGCTGTATAGGCGTAATATTCTCCACAATACCCGAAGCCGTGAACTTCTTAACTTTAGTAATAAATAGTATCTTCTGGTTTTATTGAACTAGAAGGGGTTATAGCCATGATACCTCCCATAGCATGAATGTATGGACCTGTATGATGTATGATACCTGAACCGTCTAATGTATGGACTTTAAAATCGGCATTATCAAATACGAACTGTACAAAAGCACTGTCATCTATCTCCAGTTTGTCAGGACGTAGGATTGCCGATGTTGTCAGAACGAAAATACTATGTAAAAACTAAGATTTTGAAATGTTTGCAAATTTGCTCACGTTTTGAATGGCTGTAACTCAAACAGTATTATACTCAGGAAGATGATTTTAGTTTTAAATTGTGGCAAATTTACTTTTCTTTAAAAAAGGACTGATTGATTTTTTTTTTGTAAAACCAGTCCTTCATGCTAAAAATTTGAAAAAACTAGAACAAGATCAAAAAATCGGAGTTTTTCAGCGCCGGTGGCACGCGCGGAGCATGTCCGAGGTCGAAAACTTGGAATTTTAAATAGTGCCCCTATACATACAACATACCAAAAAATCAGAACTACCCGACCTTTTGCATCTGAGCCCCCCTTTTGGGATACGGATTTACTGGACTATATAGTTTTATTATGTTACCACATTTGACTCGTCAATTCCAATAGTAAAGGTATGGCGCCAATTCAACTTGACTATAAACACTTCGAGTAGGCACTACATCCTAAAAATTCATTAAACCAAAATTTAAAACTCCATAATTTCACACCATTGCCCACGTCTGACATGGTTGTTTAATAACAGGCAGTCATTTATGGGATACCTGTACCTGTTATGATGTTATAAAACAGATATTTTGAGAAATATTTTAACCATATGACAAGTTTATTTATAGTGTTTTTGTTTTGTAAATAATAAATTTGGTATGTAGCTTCCTCTAGGGCCATAGGCCGTAGGTGCTCACTAAGAAAGGGTTTGAAAAATTCGAAATTTTAGGGGAGGTTTGGGTGGATCAAAGTTGTTAAAAAACGATTTCTTCAAAACTACCGAATGGATTGGATGAAATTTGGTATGTAGCTTCCTCTAGGGCCATAGGTGCTTACTAAGAAATGGTTTGAAAAAATTCGAAATTTTAGGGGGGTTTGGGGATCAAAGTTATTAAATCACGATTTCTTCAAAACTACCGAACGGATTGGAATGAAATTTGGTATGTAGCTTCCTCTAGGGCCATAGGTGCTCACTAAGAATAGGTATGAAAAATTTCGAAATTTTAGGAGGGGTTTGGGGGGATCAAAATTACTAAAATCATAATTTCAGATCTTTTATTATTATGACAATAGTGCTTTTATTATTTAAGATCTATATATATAAAAGCCAAATACCACTCACTGACTGAACACTTAAAAAGAATACAATTACGTTAAAAAGTCTGAAAATACCAACCACCACGGGCAACGCCGTACGGGTCAGCTAGTCACATCATATAATTAAAATTGTAAAAAATCTAAAAGGTTCTAACCTATACTATTTAGTTACAGCATATTTACTTTTAACTTACTCTGGCAGATTTACTTTTATATATATTTCTAGCAGTATTATTAGTCGATCAAGCTTACAGCCAGCACAGTGCATTAATTAAGAAAATATAATTTAGGCCTAAGTCTTACTGCC
>JAGFPH010004020.1:118110-131508 GCA_018207615.1 Philaenus spumarius | reverse complement strand
AAAATTATTTCATTGAGCGGATATGCCTATTTCTTAATCCGTCTCAAGTTCCCCCCCTTTAAGTTTGAAATTTTTCCATTTATGGAAAATTGTTAAACTTTAAATTCTTTCGTTTTTTAACAATCACACAATCATATTGAAATAATATTTTTTCACACCATATTCATAATCAAACTTATTTCTAAACATAATATGCATTAATTCCTGAAATACATACATACAAACATAATATTCATTTTTATAATTTCCATTTTGGTTATTGCTCCAGTCTCTGTAAAACACATTTTATTTATAGTTAACTTTCATATTTTGTTCACTGTTTCTCTGCACTACTGCTACAGATATCACTGAAAAACATAGTTATTATATTTTTTAGTTTTTATAGCTTAACCTAGAGTTTTGTACTATCCCTTAGTACTGGTCTCGGCAGCTTCTGTCTAGCACCTAGATAATTAACATACCTTACAGCACTGACATCCTAACAAGTAACCCCAGTATTAATTTAACAATTATTTAACTTTAAAAACAATTATTTCATTTATTTTAATCAGTACATAAATTTCGTAACACCCTATATCAACTCTACTATTTACTTGCTAACGATATCAGCTGACTCGCCATCGGCCTTGTCTGCAGTTCGGTATTGTTTATTTACCTTTAGCCGACCGCTCCCCTCTCTAACTTCATTCATTCGCTGGGATCACATTTCCCGTACTTTTGACTTAGCATTGTACTCGCTCTTTGCTTGTTTAGGCCTACTTCCGTTGTTGTTTAACTGTACCTCTATATAGGCCTAAGCATTTTTTCTTCCATACTAAATCAATCCTACGTTTAGTTTATTTTAAAATCATATCTTTACATATCTAAACATTTATGCAATTGAAACATTCATCTCTTTTTACAATTACAATTCCAAATTAATCTTTTATGATACTTTAATGACAATTTTGTTATTTGCTAATTTGTTTTATACTTATACTTGGTAATACTTTAAATCTTTAATGTCATAAGTACCCTTAATTCTATTTGTATCCCTATCTATGATTTCATAGGTTTTATTTCCCATTACTCTATTCACTTCATAAGGTCCCTTATATAATAACATGAGCTTTTCTGTTTCCTGCCTATCTAGTCTGGACCGATTTTCAGTCAACACCAACACTTGATCTCCTTCCCTGAAACGAGTTTCCCTGATATTTAGGTTCTTCTTATTTGCTCGCCTAGTTCCCATGTTAGTGATCCTTCGCAAGCATTTCAATCGCACCTCTTCTGGTGTTTCCCGGACTTGGAATTGCCGACCTTCTGGAAAGAAGTCCTCCCATATGTACAGCGTTTCCTGGTGTAGTTGCACCTCTTCCGGCGTGTATCCTGTGATTTCGTGCGGCGTTTTGTTAAACAGGTCTTCGATGAAGCTTAAGTATCTTCTCCACGTAACCTGGTCATCATAACAGTAGGTTCTAAGTAAGCGTCCTATCTCTTTATTCACTCGTTCAGCCAAGTTGACCTGCGGATGCCGCTTGGGAATCTGGATGTGTTCTACTCCCTGTTGCTCCATGAATGTGGTCCATGCATGAGAGGTAAAGGCTGCTCCACAGTCGGTTACGATCTTCCTAGGCCTTCCGTATGTTTGGAAATACTCGAGCATCCTGTTACTTGTATTTTTGGTGGTTGGGCTTGTAACTGCATAAAGTTTAACATATTTTGAAAAGTTATCTATGGTCACCAGTATATGTTGTACCTGGCCTACTCCTTTCGGTAATGGTCCCAGATAATCTATTGAAATTAACTCCCTGCTATTTATTGGTATTATTGGCTTAGAGCGCCCTTGCAAGTGCCTATTTGTCCTCTTTGCCATTTGACAAATTTTACATCTTCTAATAATTCGTATTATGCTAAGGCCCATGTTTTTTATATAAAAGTTTTTCCTTAACATGTTTCCCAGTTTATTTCTTCCTAAATGCCCATATATATTATGTACCTCTAGTATTAATTGGCTTTCTACCCTTTCGGGCACTACTACTTTCCATGTCCCCCTAACTTGTATGTACAGTGTGTTATTTATTATTCTATAATTTTCATATTGATTTATGTTATTTATTATATTGGCTAATCTATTACAATTTTTCTGTTCATCCCTAAACGTTTCCATTAACTCCTGAAACCGCCGGTTTATCTCTAACCTAATGGCATTTACTTTTAACTTTATCGTTCCTCCTTTTTTCTGTTCTAATTGGTCGTCATACATCCTACTAACGATGTCACAAGGAATATTTTCTTTACCTGGGCAATGTAACACTCTAACATTATATTCCTGTATCATTAACACCCACCGTGTTAGCCTAGTGCTGGTGAAGCTGCAAGTTTTCAAAAATTTTAGCGCTTTGTTATCTGTCATAACGGTTATAGGTGCCCCTAATATTAATGATCTAAACTTTTTAAGTCCATGCACTATGGCTAAGAGTTCCTTCTCACAGACAGTGTAGTAACATTCGGCGTTTTTTAATGTACGGCTGACGAACCCTATTATCTGTAAATTTCCTTCGTTATCTTTTTGGAACAGCTGGCTGGCTATTGCCAGATCACTAGCGTCCGTCTGCAAAAAGGTTTCTCGTCCTTCAATTGGGTGTTTAATTGTTACCGCTTCTATAAATAATTTTTTAGTCCTTTCAAACGCCTCCTGCATCTCGCCATCCCATTTCCAGGCTACATCTTTCCTTAACAATTTTAACAGCGGTTTTGTACATTCTGCATATTTTGATGTAAACCGAGAATAGTAATTAACAAAGCCTAAGAAAGATTGCAACTTTTTAATGTTTTTTGGTACCGCAAAACTTTGAATTGCTTGCAACTTATCCGAATCTGTGGAAATGCCTTCCCTAGAGAAAATATAACCTAGAAATTTCACGCTCTCTTGACAAAATAGGGTTTTGCTCGGATTTATCGTGAGGTTACCCGCTTGAAATTTCTCTACTATGCTCTTAAGGTGTTCCATATGCTCTTCAAAGGTTTCCGATAGACAAATTAGGTCATCTACATATCCTAGAACATATTCGTCCACCTCCTTCCCCAACGTTAAATCGACAGTTCTTATCAAGCCGGCTAGAGAATTTTGAAGGCCATACGGAAGAACTTTAAAATTATAAACCTTATTGTTTACTAGAAAACCGGTATATTTTTTGGAATTTTCAGTTAATGGCACTTGCCAAAAGCTAGAAGTTAAGTCAAATTTGGTGATGTAGCGCTTATTTCTACCCTTGCGTAATACTTCTTCTATGGGCGGGGCAGACTCGTAGTCTGGTTCCACTATTTCATTTAGTTTACGCGCATCTAAACATAACCTAACTTTCTTATTTGGCTTCATAACAACAACCATAGGGTTTATGTAAGGTGTCCTCGATCTTTCAATTATACCGTTTTCTAGCATCTTATCTAATTCCTCTTGTACCTCTTTTCTATAATTAATTGGTATCGGGTAATTCCGACTCACGAACGTGTCTGTCTCTTTAACCCTAAGCTCGTGTACATACTTATTAGAGCACCCTGGGATTTCACTAAATACTTGTTTATACTTTTCTACAAAATCTCTTATCTGTTGTTGTTCATCTTCATTCAAAATACTACCCGTTAAAAAATCTCCTTCATTAATTTTTTCCAATTGTACCTGTCCTAAATTTAGTTGTTTTTTTATTTTGACTTTGGGTTTTTCCTTAACCCTATTCCTTTTCAATTTTTTATTCTGTGTTTTAAATTTAACCCCTTTCATTTTACCCCATTTTTCTGTTTTTCCCGTGGATCGTTCCCGGCAGAGTGTATTGCCCCCTTCTTCCCTAACTAACTTCTTCGCTTCTCCCTGGACATTAGACCTATATTCTATTTTATTTATTTTACTTTTTGCCTGTGACTTCGACGAATATAGTATGGCTAATTCCTGATTTTTATTGTATTTTTTATTTACTTCGGCCTGTGGCCCCTCCAACCTATTTCCCTTTACTTTTGTGACCTGTGGCCTTATCGACGATTCTCCCCTATCTTCCTTCGAACCTACACTCTTCTGGTCCTGATCTACTCTTCCTATCCTACTTTCCTTCCTATTCCTATCCAAAAACTCCTTAGAACCTTGTTTAATTTTAATTTTCTTAACTTTTTCACTTTGAACTATAATTTTATTTTTTTCTTTAGGCTTACTTGCCTCTACTACTAGCTTTGGCCTAACTTCCCCTACTTCCTCCTTAGGTACGCCTATTTCTGCATTACCCTGCACAACCTGGTTTTTACTTTTGGCCTCGGTTTCGACCAATAACAATAAGGCCCCGTTATCTCGCCCTATCGAATTCCAGCCTCCATTTCGCGCTTCCACGGTGTTAAGTGACGCTGAACAATTACTGGATCTTTTATTTTCGCAAAATTCGTTTGAAACTTGTTTCGCTTTAACTATACTTAAGTTAGGCTTTTCTGTCTCCCCTATTGTATTTACTTCCCGTTCTCTTTCAAAATCTACGCTTATTTGTGTATCATTTATTTGAAAATGTATGAATTTATTTTCCATATTTATTCTGGCTTTATATTTATATAGTATGTTGCATCCTATTATTAAAGTATTATTTAATTTGGGAACTATTAAAAATATTTCTTCCAAAATTTGCCCCCCTATATTTAAGTCTACCATTATTTGTTTGGTTACCCGTTGTCTTTTCTTTTTTATTGCTGTTACCACCTCTACATTGTTTACCGGTAATTCTACTATATTAATCCCTTCTTTCTTTAATGTTACATAAAATTCTTCTTGCATGAATGAGAACTGTGCTCCAGTATCTACTTCAGCGCATACTTTATTATTATTTATTTTTACCGTAATGTTAGGGCATATTGGTAACTCTTTTTTAATTAAATGGTTAACATCAGGCTCTTGAAATAATTCGTCTCTAATGTTATAGGTAAGATTGTTTATTTTAATGGATTTATTTATTCTTAATTTATTTTGATTATTAGTTTTATTATATGGTGTTTTATCCGCAGCCCCGTCATATTTTCTTATCGCTGGCCATTGTTGTCTGCCATTAATTTTATTCGGAACCTTCGAAATCAGTTTTTTGCAATCGGTTGTTTGGGAGCCCCCTGGTTAGACGGACCTGGGTTTTGAGGATATGGGGTTGTGGTATTTCTGTGGGTTTGACCATAGGATTGAGGGTTAGGTGGTCGGGAAGGTACTGCTTGATTTCTGTTTGGATATCTATTATAATTTTGGGTTTCTGGTATCCTATTTCGATTATCCGGCCTATTTTGTGGTTGTGTGTCCCTTAACCTCCTTCCCATATTATCCATCTGTTCTAAAAAGGCAATGGCCTCCGTGAAATTTAACTCTTTCCGTCCCATACTAGCAATTTGTACTTCTTTATTAAAGTGACGCATTAAGTTATGTATTAATAGTCGTTCTGGTATAACTGGATCTAAGTTAGCTGCTTTTTGGGCAGTCTGACAAAAATATTCCGCCATGGACAATTTTCCTAAATAATTGTACCTACTGTGTTCGATTATGTCCCTAACTTTTCTTTGGGCATCATACCCCCAATACCTTTCCAAAAACGCCGTTTTAAATTCTTCAAATTGGGTCTTCCCCCCCTTAACTACGTCCCACCAAATTCTAGCCTGGCCTGTTAAATGTCTTTCTGCTAGACGAAGCTTTTGCTCACCATCCATCGTGCTGTTTATTTCGTCTAGCAGACTTTCTAATTTTTTAATAAATCTTACGGGGTCTTCCCTATTCCCCCCCATAAACTCTATCTTCTCTACTTCTTGGGGATTGTGGTAAACGTGTGTGATTTGCTTTTCTACCTCACCTTTACTTGGGTTTACCTTACTTATTTCCTTAACACTTTTTTTTAGTTGATTTATTTCAGTAATGTTTATACCTATTTTGGCTTCATTTAACCTAGTATTAATTTTAACCTGTTCAACATCTTCCTTAACTTCCCTTATTTCGGTTATGCATTCCCCTATTTGGGCAGCCTGTGCTCCTAACTCTTTTTCTATTGTTTCCTTAAATTCGCCTATAATAGATTTAATTTCTGTTAACATTTCTCCTTTATCTTCCCGCCTAGCTTTATCTAATTTGTCTAACTCTTCCTTTCTAGCCTTTTCCCTAGCAGTTTCTTTAGCTTCTAATCTTTCCGATTCTTCACGCCTAGCTTTATCTAATTTTTCTAAATCTTCACGCCTAGCTTTATCTAATTTTTCTAACTCTTCCTTTCTAGCCTTTTCTAATTTTTCTAAATCTTCCTGCCTAGCTTTATCTAATTTTTCTAACTCTTCCCGCCTAGCATCTTCCCTCGCGGTTTCTTTAGCTTCTAATTTTTCTAACTCTTCCCTCCTAGCCTTTTCCCTCGCGGTTTCTTTAGCTTCTAATTTTTCTAACTCTTCCCTCCTAGCCTTTTCTAACTCCTCCTTATCTTTTACTCTTTGTGCTTCTAATTTTTTAAAATACTCCATAATTTTACTCATTTCAGATTCTTCTACTTTAGGACCCATATTTCACTTATTATTTATTAATTAAATTGGCACAAATTATTTTAACTATTTATATTCAAGAGTACTTGCTATAACGAAGGTACTGTTCTGTTCTCGTGAAGCTTAATTAACACTGCTTTGTTTTTGTATTCACCCTTGAACGTTATTTGTAATTTTTTAAATACAAAGCGTTGTCTTTCAAGCCCCACGTTTGTTGGACGCCACTTGCAACGATCTACCTCCCCCCCTTTGACCTGTTCTACCTCGCTTTTCGCAATTTAACTAATTAGTGTTTAAAAACAATTAAATTGATTACCTTTTTTGGCTCCTGGCTAGCTCCACCAGTCAAGTCAAGAGGGTAGCTCGTCTTTGCAAGGATATTTATCGTTAGTTTCTTACCTTACGATAAAACCCTTAATTATTTTTTGCCAAGGAATATTTATGATGTTTAATTTTTTAGAGACTAAACTCTGCCCGGAGTCATGCCTTTCGGAGAACAGTAATCTTCGTTATATCCAGCCAATCCTTCCTTAATATTAGCACTTCTTAAAATTAAAATTGGTTTTGGTAATTTACTCAGAATAAAAGATTTTTTATTTGGAGAATAGAACATAAATTTTAATCACTCTTAATTTGTATTATTTATATGATTTAAGAATCGGATCCTTTGTCCTTAAATTACTAAAAAAAATTTCTTAGCTAAAATTCTGTGAAATCTTTTCTACACAATGTAACTTCAAAATCAATAAAAAATAACCTTTTTGTGGAAGATAGATAGAATATGTTTAACTTTATTTTTTATAAATTTTATTCCCCAACACTTTAAATATTAAAAATTTTAAAAGTAAAGCCCTACTCGTCAATGCTGTAAACTATGAAAAATTATAAAGGTGTCTCCGACACTACCTTGTTTCGTATACGGTGTATTCCTTCTTAGAGATCCTGAGTCCGGGATTGGTGCGATGTTCTAGAAGTCCCGATCTGGAACGCTGTTCTGGAAGTCCGGGATCTTGTCCTTCGACGTCGCCTTTCCGTGAATTCGTCTGGATTCCTCCTGTGAGTTCGAATGCCGCGTGATAACAGACCTCGCCGCTGTTACCCTGGATCTTCCCTTGAAGTTCTCGGCGATAGTATTTTCGACGAAATATAGCGTTTATTTTACTACGCTATGAACTAGATTGATTTTTTTTCTGTTGTATACTTTACTAAATATTTAGATTTACGAAGTATTAAAATCTTTAAATTTATTATGCTCTGCTGTGATACGATGATCTAACGAGATGCGTGGAGACTTTCCCGGAGTTTCGATGAAGACTGACGAGGCGAACCGCGTTTTTCGGCAAGCTCCGGCAAAAGCCTATATTAGCCTACCAACCCTTCTACTCAATTTCCCTTTTGTTTTCGGTGTGGCGCTCGGGCGGTAATTACTTTAGAATTTTTTCCTTATTTTTCCCATAATCCTGGTTGTTTTCTCTACTCGAATATATGTAAAAATTATATTTTTGGCATTGTTTTCAAAATTAATTGATTTTGTACATTGGCAATTATATTGGCTAGACTGTAGAATGGGCGTGTCTTTACCTTTGGTCGACCGACAATTCTCTTCAAGAAAAATAATCAACTTTTGCCTGTTCCTTATGGTTTGCGAGATTTGTGACCATTTATTCCCAAATTCCTGTAACTCGGTTTCCCGTGATCTGATCGGGTTCTGGATGATGTCATTTTGTTCAGCTTGGTTTACTGGCTACGCACAAACTCGATTCGTAGTTGTACGACGTCGCGTTCCCGTTCCACACCTTTTTCGCGATCGCGTTTTTCTTGACTCGCGGTTTTTCCAAATTATAAGGTTTTTTATATTTTTTATGGTCATACTGTATTGTTTACGTCTTTCCACTAAACTAGTCTTTTACCGTTTTCGAATTGGTTAATTATTGGTTGAGTTATTGTCCTTTTCGTATCATCACTTTTTGTCTAAATATGTTAACACCCCTTTTACCTTAAATTAATCCTTTTTTCTATCTTTCACAGGTTTTGACATTTTATACTAATTATTATCTCTATTTTTATATCTTATCATTTTTTCTATTAACCCTTTATTTATAGGTGAAAATAGGCATTTTACTTTTTTACCTAAAAACGTTAATAACTCTTAAATTTATTCTTTGATATTATTTAAACGTGACTAATTTTGTTAAAATCTTTATTTATTTTAATTAATTTACTACTTTTTACTAAAACTGTACTTTAAACTACTTTGATTCAATTTTCCTTTTTTAATTACTTTTTATTTAATTATGTTTATATTTACCATTTAATTTTAACAAAAACTTTTTTCGTAATTTGTCTTATTTTTCTACTGGTCTTTCATACCCTTATAAAGATTTTAAAAATTTTAAAAATTCTGACTTAACTTTTTTCCTCGCTTTTATTTTGCTAATAACTTTTTATTTCTTTATTTAATTCTAAATTGTGATTTGACTTTTTTATTACCATGATTATTCTACATATTTTTATACTTTAAAAACAACTTTTTTATTAAAATAATTTTTCCATTGTTCTCTAGCCAGCTTGTTTCATTTGGCTGCTGAGATTCAAACAACTTTGAACATGAAAAGTTAGCCTAACTTGCTCTGTATATTGGTGTCTGAAGGACTTAGTAGATTTTATAATTAAATTGAAAAATTATTTCATTGAGCGGATATGCCTATTTCTTAATCCGTCTCAACATGTAGCTAATTTTATTAAGTTTTACTAAAATTCTTTATTCAAATCGAAATACATTGTTCATTCATAAAAATGTATTGTTCGTTTATTAAAGTATATTGTTCATTTATTAAAGTGTAGTGTCTTATTTGAAAAACCTTATAGTCCTGTTTGTTTTCATTGGTTGCGGTGAGTGTGTGGTTCCTCACGTGTCTAGCCGAATGAGTCATTCATTGATGTCTCATGTAAATACAAAACAACTCGACTCGGAGAGTTGGTGTGACTTGCTATGCGGTCATGGTAGCCTGATACTTTAGTTCCGTATTTTTAATTGCTTCCGTCATTATGCGTAGGCATGTATAGATAAGCTCGACTCGAATAGACTTCAGATTGCAGTTGATTCTACATTAAATTATCCATTTATTATTTCATTTTAATATTATACTTTCAGACGTAGTACAATTTCGGTTTCTATTTACTCCTATTTATTTATAATTACTTGTTATTAAGTGGTTGGTGCTATGACCCTGCCCATAATTATCAAATTTTTGTGGTAAGTCTGCGGTTTTTTATTTTATTTCATTTTACCATATCGCGGTTTCTCTAGTCTATTTATAAAAGTAATGTTTCACGTATTTAATTCAAAGTTAATATTCCATATACCCCAGTACTATTTGTACTGTTAAACGATAGCAAAAAGCGATATAAAACTTTAGTGATTGTTCACTAAACTAAGTTACTCGATGCATAAGCGATGTCCGTTTGACATTATTTATTAATTATTATTTAAACGTAATTGTTTCCGTATCCGATTCGTGTCCGTGTGTGATTCATGTGTTTACAGTTATGAAGCCAAACTTAGGCATTTCCCTTGTACATCGTTATTGTTTATATATAAATCATAGCTATTTATTATTACGGCATATTTGTGTCTTGTCCGGAGTGTAATTATACGAATAAGAAAGTTAATAATACTTTCTTACCTACTTGCTAACCTTAATGAAATTATTCTAACACAATAAATCCTTAAAAACATACATATTCATAAGATAGTCATAGTTCCTTACTTAAGTTCAAATATTGTTTCTCTGGTTTCTTTTCGAGTACTTTACAAATTAGTTCGAATTATATTTATATTCTGACTGACGTTCATATTTAAAAATTGTTCGTATCAATTGAGATATTCCTTATCTCTCACATTACTTTACTATGGAAGCTTTCTCTTCCCACAACATTATTTGCTTGACATTTCAATATAACTTTAAAACTCGATTGAACATGTAAACCATCTTAGGCTTTATATTTCAACTTTAAATGGACCCACCATTTACAAAAAAAAACATATGCACTTTATGTTTATTCTCTACGACAATGCGCGTTTAATCCCGAACTCTTTTGAACCTTCAAATCAATATTTGCATTGACTGGTTTATACATTATTCACTTACTATTTTGACATATTTATGACTCCTTTTAAATTCTTAAATCTACTTAAACATTTTACAGGGTTAATCAAACTCTTATTAGTTAAAACGGTTAGTTGTATTAAAATTGACTCTCTATAGGAATCTGTTAGTGCTCTAAATACTATTACTACTTACTAAGGGGTGATTGAAAAGGTCTAACTATTGATAGCCTTTGTGATTAAAATATGGGGAACCTCGGGACATGAGAGCACGTTTTTAGAAGGGAATTACCGTGCATTGAAATAAGAGGCGTGTATGACACAGCGTTTCTCATTCCAATGTCATGACTCATAGTTCTACTTTATCTAACATTGATAACACATTTACTTTTCACCCTAACATAGCGGTTAGTTTAGTTTTCAATCAATACACCATTACTTTACCTATTTCTTCATTTAAACAGAGTTTACACACTTAAAAAGAGTTTACACACTTAAAAGATCTTTAACTTGAAAGATTTGATTTCACTTTGTAGAAAAACATAACATTTTTGTATACGCACAATAGTTTATTATATATTACTCACATTATTTTTGCACGTTAGTAACGGGAGTTCTGGCGACTTTCTTGGACGGGTTAGATACTGATGTCGGTGCTCTGGGTGTTGACAAGGTAGGACTGCTACGTCCTTCAGCATGACTGTCCCATGTAGCTGTTGTCTCGGTCTCTTGTTGAGAGGATCTCTCGACAGGTAGTTTCACTGGCTGCATCTCCTGGTAATCTGGATCCTGGATGTCATGCCTAGTCCTTCTAGGTCTATATATGACAGTTGGCTCGTACGAGTGTACTGCATGACGCTCATTCGACAAGAATGTACAAAACCTTTGTAATATTTTATACAAGAGTTTACGTTGGCAAATAGCCAAAATGAATAGAGTGCATAAAACTGCTCCGAGACTAGCTTTTATATAGTAGTCTGGGTTTAATAATATGTGATATAATATGTGATTGCTGTCAGACAGTTCGTCTAACTGTTTCAAAATATCGTCTAATGAGATTTGATCATTAGGTGTATTAAGATGTTGTGAAATAAGTTCGTTTAGAGGTTTTAAACTTGGGTAGTCTAAAACCATGGACTGATGATTTTGTATGAGAGTTTGTTCTCTCAAAGTAATGAAAGCTGGAACGGTAGGAATAACTATTGTTCCACGCTCGATTTTTTCGGAACTTTGTCCTGTGTGCGGTAACAATTTAAAATATTCAGAAAATATATAGCAAGATTTACTTCCTAACAGAAAACTTGTTCCCTGGATGGTTTTCTCGGTCACATCTTCAAATGTTCTATTGACTCGACAACGCCATGTTAAAGGAGTCGTTTTAGGTAAGCTATATACCCAATAGTCGTTATAAGGAGCTCTGTGCAAAATTGGTGCAAACTTCTCAGACACGATGACTCTCTTGCAGTTCGCCTGGATGCTGTCCTGGTCATTAAAGAATAGTGCGGCCAAACATGAAGGTGATCTTCTGGTATATAAAGTGAAATCCGCCGGACAAATTGTTTATAAATCTGTGGTACATCTTTTCAGGTCCTCTTCCTGTAAAGCTGAGAAAAATTGTCTATCGACTGATATTAAAAATAAATTAAATTCCATTTCATAAGTTATGAACTGATTCAATACGGAATTAAAATATGGCAGTTGCTTTGCTGCATATAATTCATAATGTCTGTCTGTACTTTTTAATGGAATGTCTACAAATAATCTAATATGATTCCCAGTTGCAACAGCATGCACTTTACATAAACTATAATAAACATACATTTGATCAGGTTCTGTACTGGTCATTAACGTTAAATGACTTCCAAGTTGTTGTGTTACATTTGAAATTTCTCTAAGCTTATTCGGTTTAATAAGGTTAAAACTCAATTTCCCATTTGAAGTTATATCTATGGCTTGTTGCAATTGAATTAATTCACTTTGAACTTGCGTTAATGTCTGTTCTGTCTCTCTAACTATTGAACTTTGTTGAAAATTGGTTAATGTTTTATTGTACCAAACTACTGTAGTATTAACTAAATTTTGTAAATATGACCCAAGTTTTTCAATCGCGTGGGAATTTCCCCGTATCTGTTCATGTTCTAATTTTATAAATGACACTTGTTTTTTTGCTAAGGTGTATAAATTTGTCTTCCCGTTTTGAAAATTCTTCCGCCTTGTTATTTAATTCGATTAAATCATTTTCTGTTGCGGTACCAAATAAGTATTTGAATGCGATTCCTGCGGCGTTTATCAGACCTCGCTTCCGTCTAGTTTTATCTGTTTTACTGTCTACTTCTAATTCGGGTTTTAACAATAATTTAAAGTCTTCTGTTTCTTGTTTACGTTTCTCAGTTATATTTATTAGTCCGTCTATTTCAACCCAAGGTATTAAAACCTCTGCGCTATGAATATTTCTTAAAGGCTCGATTGTTCTGAACATACTGTTTAAATAGACAAAAATCTTATCGTACTGTTGGAGTTCAATAGAAATAACAACACGTCACTTATCGCCTGTTAACAGTAAATCATCGGTTTTCAAAAATACCATTCCTTGATCAATAGTGCAATTCTCTGGAATCTTCGCTCTTTAGGCTTTCATTTAACATCGCGTTTCCCAGGGCATCTGTAACACGGTTATCGAATGTTATTCCCTAATTTGGAGTGTGAGTATTGTTTGTTAGTGAACAAATTATATGTGTAGGGGAGATTGGGGAGGAATGGGACATTTTCCAAGTTTATATTTTTCT
>JAGFPH010004020.1:107941-118010 GCA_018207615.1 Philaenus spumarius | reverse complement strand
AATTATAAATGTATCAATTGTATCAAGTTTTAGATTGAAAGCGATCTACTGTAGATCGAGATATGAAGAAATGTATTCTTTTTAAATGTAATCATTGAAAATGCATTTGCTTGTTATCTGTGGATAAATATATTAAATAGTGTTTCACAAATTTCTCTTGTTTAAAGTTTATAATACCAACTTTCTGAATTGTTGGCCTTTCTGGCTTAGTAAATAATTCCATTACCAACAAAAATAAATATTTTGTTGCATGCCTTCCGCATTTAAACGGTTGGAAATGTTTCAATGGTGGCAGAGCAGTGCGGATTTATTAAGGGTGGAAAGGGACATGAAAGAATGTTGGTTGATTAAACTGTTTAATTAAACTGAAAAAAAAGAAAGTTTTTGATATTTAAAAAAATATTTTTTCAATGTCAAGTTTAGAAAATTTTATTAAAGGTAATAGAGATTATATTGGTTCCAGTTGTAGGTGTACAATTAAGAGACCTAGATTTAATGTGTGGCCATTGTATAAAGATAAGTGAAGGTTTTTTACTGGTTACATATGATAACAAGGCTGGTTCTAGATTATTAAGAGAGTGGACTTTCAGAAAATTTTTAATGTATAATGGTTCAGCTTGGGAGTTGCCCGAGAAACATTTAGGGTTGTTTGACTACGCCGACTACTCGTTAAAAGTATCGGGACAGAGTATTCTTAAAGTCGGCGCGATTTTCAAAAGATTTGTGATCTCTATGAGGTAGTCGCGAGTGACTCATTTAGGGACACTACTGGTATCTCTAAGGGACAAGTAGTTTTGGAATTGCCCCAAAACGCCGCGAAAAGGGACCACGCTATGAGGGATTTCACGGGTACGTTAAACATAAAAATTCAGACCGCGAAAGTAAACCCGTTCAGAGTCGACAGAAGGCGAAGGTCATTTTAAAACATCAAAATTGGGAACTTCAGTGAAAAAATTAAAAGAAAGCAAGTAAATAGGGAAAATTGTTATATGGATAAGGAAGCTTGTAGGCCGTTTGGGACACCTACGGGATTCGTTAAACCAACGAATAATTTAGAACATAATTTGTATATGCGCGTAGGAGCAAGAAACGCTGTCGTGACTGCATTTTACGAATACACCAGCGACGTAACAGAAGTTCGTAGGCCAACAAACACACAAGTAGTTTCTAAAGAAACCAGTTTAGAGCCGATATACGCGGTACCCAAACCAATTAAAAAGACTTAAATGAGTCAAGTTGTTAGATTTAAACCTTTGTGGGACAAGGACAACAGGGTTAGGGAATATCTATATAGACATAACAGCGCAGGAACATATAAGTATATTTCTGCTTGTAATAATAATGCCTATATTGTACTGGAATATATTAATATAGACAGCGTTGATTTGTATTAATTTATTAGGACATGTGTCATTTGATATTTACCACTTTCTTAGTAGTATTACTGTTAGCCCCAACATATTTGTTATGGACGCTTTATTTTAAAGGATTGTTGGAATACTAAGAGAATTTTCTAAGGAATGCTACAGTTCATTTTTGCTCTCGTTTTATTAACCATTTTTGTAGTTGTTGCGTATGTATTGTGGATCTCTTACCTAATTAAAATCTAACGGATTAAATGAGCGGGGCTAATGTTTATTATATACCCATAAGGAACGCAGACATTTTAATAGAGGGGACCACGAGTCTGCTGAGAAATTTAATACAGCGTATAGTAGAGAGTCAAGTAAACGGACGATCGAATTATACGGACGAAGCCAACGTACGGAGAGTAAAAATTTTGAAAATTGAAATAGAATATTTAGCAGATTAAAAGAAAAACGTAAAGATTTAAATTAGTTCATTATGTCGGAACACGAGTCAGAACACGAGTCAGTACATAGTCAGCCGGGCGAATCTGCAGCAGTCGAAAAGGATCTGTTAAAAGCCAGATTAGCTGTGCTGGAATTAAGCCGGACTAAAGATTTAGGCACGGCCGCTTTCGTGAACGAGTATAGGGGCGAGGCCCAAGGTATAACCGTACAAGAATTTTTTAGGCGTATCGACCAGGCATCGTTGATGGGAGGTTGGACTGAAAGCGATAAAGTAAATATAGTTTCTTTGAAAGTAAAAGGGGCAGCAGCGCTGTTTCTTAGTAACAATCCCGACATAAACAGGGAAAATGTGACCTACAATGAGGTTAAAGCCGCATTTATCGATAGGTTCCGGAATAAGTTCTGTGACCAGTACCATTATACGAATTTACAAACCGCTAAACAGCGTAAGGACGAGAGTCCAGAATTGTTTGCCGACAGGTGTCGCAAGTTGTGTGCGCTCACAATCCGTCGAAGCTAGGACGCCGTGGAACAGCGCGTGATTCACGAAGAGAGCGAAAGGAGATTGCTCGCCGCGTTCGTCTCGGGGTTTACCGGAAATCAAGGGGTTCAATATCGATTCAGAATGCCCAAAAGCTTAGCCGAAGCTTTACAAATAGCCATTGCTTAGTCGAATGCAGAAAATGACATGCGAGCCGCGAGTACGCAGCGGACAGTGTTTAACACGCAAGTTACGTGTTATAATTGCCAAAAGCCGGGGCATGTAAGCCGCGAATGTAGGGCTCCACGAAGAAATGACGGGAACCTAGATAGGCGACCAAGAGAATATAACTCTAATAATTACGGGCAAACAAATAGTAGGGATTCTACTAGTAGACCGCCTATGAATAATCCGCGAGGATTCGCGAACAAATCCGGCCAAAGATACTCGAACGAACCGAGAAGGCAGTACGACATGTCGCAAGTAGAGTGCTATAAGTGTCATAAAAAGGGACACCTGGCGAACAAGTGTTAGGGAGCCAGTCAGGAGCGACACCCAAACTCAAGGCGCCCAACCGAAAGCAATCCCCCTCAGGTGGGCCGTTAAGAGGGAAAACATTTAGAAATTATGTAGGTCCAAGCATTAATTGTGAATGCGAGGGAAATAACCCAGATTTAGTAATTTGTGTAGAAATAGAGGGCACAGACCGTATTTTGTTAATTGATTCCGGAAGTAGTATTTCCATTTTGAAACCAGGAGTAGGTAATGTAATAATTAGTGAACCCACTGTAAACGCGTCGGGTATCACGGGTAAAGAATTGAAATTGTTAGGAAACCAGCAAGTAGGTTTTTCAGTAGGTGAGACAGACTACACATTAGAGTTTTTTTAAGCACATTTAGAAATTAGGTACGATGGATTATTGGGACTGGACGCCCGGACAATTCGGTGCGTGTATAAATCTTGCCAAGAATAAAGTAATCCTTCAAAATGAATCCCCTTTTTCCGAAAAGATCGCGGTTCGGTAAACTTTGTGGACACAGCGCCAACGGCCGACTCCACTGTTTTACAGAGTAGCAAAAACGATGAATTGATCACCCGTCAAATATTGCAAACAACGACGTGTATACGAAAACAAACCCAAAAGGAAGGCGAAATAAAATGCTCGGAAGATATAACGCTAAACCCGATGTCGCAGACGTTAGTCGAGGGAAATTTGTTCATAACCAACCCACAAACCGAATTAATTATGGTAGAGCCAGTAGGCTTACAAGTTCATGGCGTGCAGGTAGCGCGGTCATTGTGTAAATTAGCTAGGGCTAATGAGAATTTAGTTGGGGACGCGAGTAAAGTCCAAAATGTGAAAATTGTACGATTTGAGAATTTATGTAGTAATTGTAATCGCATGCTTTGCGATAGAGATAATTTGGGTAGTGGACACATGTTAAAGACATTTGAAGCAAATGTAGTGTCTGGTAATGAAAATAGTTTATGTAGAAGTTGCAAGTTAAAGATGTTCAAGACGGACATAGCGACTAATTGTAAAGAAAATAGTGTAAAACGTGATAATGGTTGGCACATGTTAAAGAAGTCTAGGGATGACTTAGTAGCCAAAAGAGAGAATAAATTTGTTTGTAAACCGTGTCAGAATCGCGAAAATGTGTCACTGCAGGGCATAGCAACTGAACGGAATTTTAGTTTCAACGGAATTGGTAGAGACGGTCATGAGTTAAATGCGTCAACGATTGGCGTGGCGACCGAGCGAAATAGTAATGTTCGCGGAAATAATTATGTAAGTGTTCAGAGTGAACAAAATGGTTTCAATGGTTATTCAAGTAAAAGTAAAAATGTTAGTGTGTCGCAAAATGGGCGTCATATGTTCGGTAGAAATGTTAAAATGCAAACGGGTTATGGCGTTCAAGGTGAGCGTGACAACTCTATTCAAAATAGTTATACAGGTAGAAAAATTGCGCATGGGCAATTGTATTCTGATAATTCGAGTCAAAGTACTTATGGTAAAGATAAAGATTTTGTGAATAACGCGTATAAAAATATTAAACGTAATAATTATAAAGAAACTAAGACGAATGATTGTGGTTTTAAAGATAACAGCGAGATATGTGATAGCGCCGAGCTACGGAATCGTAGGTCTATTCCAGTAAACAATAGAAGTTTTAACGAATATACAGGGTGTATCGGAAAATAAAGTTTGTGTGCCAGAAGCAAATGCAAACAAATTTAAGCATGAAGTAAAAGTACTTGTTTTAGTCGCGAATTGTAGCAATGAGAAATTAGTTTTAACAAAGAATATTAAATTAGGAGATGCAATACCGGTGACTAATGAGGAAGTTTGTGGAAATAAAATATAAACCGAGAAAGGAAATAATGGTAAAGTTAATTTATTACGAAACGTTAGGAATAATTCCGAGGTAAACCGCAAACAAGAAACTTGGCTAACGCATCCGTGTAAGGAAGCGGTGGTTGGATCTATCCGGAAATTAGGATCCGTCCCAAGACCACAAATTCAAGATAGCGAGACAACTTTACGTAAATTAGACCATTTGACTGATAAAGAGAGGCAAATAATTTTACCTGTGTTAGAAGAATTTAGCGACTTATTTTATGACGGTACGGGTACGTTAGGATGTACGTCAAAAGTAACTCACTGTATTGATACAGGGGACGCGGCTCCCATAAGGAAAACCCCCTATAGGGTACCCTATCACCAAAAACCAATTTTGGACGAATGTATTAAAGACTTGTTGGATAAAAACGTGATTAGACCTTCTCAGAGTCCTTGGGGTTCACCCATAGTAATCGTGGCTAAAAAGTCGCCAGATAATGGGCCTCAAAAATGGAGGTTCTGTACAGATTTCAGGGCCTTAAATGCCGTTACAAAAGGGAATTGTTATCCACTTCCAAACATTGCAGAAACACTCGATAGTTTAGGTAACAGTAGGTATTTTACAACTTTGGATTTAGCCTCAGGCTACCACCAAGTGGCTATCGTGCCGGAAGACATTGAAAAAACAGCGTTCGTAACACCTTCTCAACATTGGGAATATTTGCGGAAGCCTTTCGGACTTTCTACTGCAGCAAATACCTTCCAAAATTTAATGAACTCGGTTTTGAGCGGAATCACAGGGTCGGGAGCCCTGGTTTATTTGGATAATATTGTTGTGTACTCTCCTACAATAGAAACGCATGCACAGAGACTAAGAGAAGTATTTAGTCGGCTCCGAAAAGCCAACCTGAAAATACAGCCCGAAAAATGCAAGTTTGCCGCAAGTCAAGTAAATTATTTAGGTCATTTAATAACAAGAGACGGTATCAAACCGGATCCGAGCAAAATAGTAGCCGTGAACGAATTTCCTGTACCAAAATGCGTAAGAGATATCAGGGCATTTATAGGATTAACTTCGTATTATAGACGATTCATTGAAGGGTATGCTAAAATAGCTAAGCCATTAACGGAACTAACTAAGAAAAACGTACCTTTTATTTGGGCCAGTGAGCAACAAAGCGCGTTTGAAACATTAAAAGAAAGGTTATGCACGGAACCTGTTTTAGCATATCCTGATTTTACGAAACCCTTTATTATTTCCACAGATGCTTCTAAATACGCAATTGGCGGAATTTTGTCGCAAGAAACAGAGAGTGGGGAGGGGCCTATAGCGTATTGTAGTAGAACATTAAACAAAGCTGAAATAAACTACGGCACTACGCAGTTAGAGTTATTAAACGTGGTATTCGCTACAAAGTATTTCAGGTGTTATGTGTATGGACGAAAATTCAAAGTAATAACGGACCACAGTGCACTAAAATGGTTGTTTAACCTAAAAGATGCAAACTCTCGTCTAATGAGATGGAGTATAAAATTGTCCGAATTTGATATGACAATAGAACATAAGCGCGGAAAATATCATATGAACGCGGACGATTTGTCTCGTCATGTAAGTAAGGATAGTAGTGAAAAAGATAAACTAGTAGGGAAGATTAAGGTAAGTCCTATATGGACTAGAGAACACATTTTGCATGAGCAAGATAGAGACTCGTTTTGTAAAATTATTCGCGAAGATTTAGAGAACGAGGAAAATAGCGATTATTTATTAGACAAGGACGGAATATTGTATAAAGTTGAAGCGGGGAAACTACCAATTAATTGTACCACGGTCTATGGTAAATCGGGTAATAGAACACCATCATGACACCTTTTTCTGCTCATCAGGGAGTAAAGTGAACTCAAGAAATAATTAGGAGTAGGTATTTTTGGCCTAGAATGCTTAAAGAAATAGAAGCTTTCATTCTAAGATGCGACTCTTGCAATAAACGTAAAATAGGGAAGCGAAATAAAGCACCCTTAGGTGAATTTGAGCCTGCCTTGGCTCCTTTCGACTTAGTTTCATGCGATATAGTAGGGCCATTACCAGTAACAGATTCAAACAATAAATATTTGCTCACCTTTATTGATTATTTTTCTCGTTATCCAGAGGAGATAGCTATACCAGATCAATCTGCTGAGACAATTGCTAGATGCTTCGTTGAAAATATCATTACTAGGCACGGTACGCCTAAGAACTTACTAACAGACAAAGGAGCGAATTTTGTGTCAAAGCTATTTAAAGAAACTTGTTCTTTGTTGCGCATAAACAAATTAAACACAACGGCGTTTAACCCCTGTTGTAACGGTCTACTTGAACGATGGCACCGCGCTCTAGCGGATATGTTGTCGCACTTTGTAAACAAAAACGCGCGAAATTGGGATCTTTTTGTACCTTATGTTTTGTCAGCTTATCGAAGCGTCAAAAATCCTAGTACTGGATATTCTCCTTTCTTTCTCTTACATGGAAGAGAACCTCGTTTACCTTTTGATGCAAGTATAGAACCTAACTTAGATATACAAAACCCTGTATTTCATTTACATGAAAAGATGCGCGAAGCATATTCTGTAGCCGCCAAAGTAACGCGAAAATGTAGAGAGCGGAACAAGTCATATTATGACAGGAATAGTAAGGCGATTAGTTATAACAAAGGCGACCTAGTCTATGTTTTTAACATGCAGATTAAGCAGAAAGCAGGTTCTAAGTTTTCGAAACCTTATGTTGGACCTTACACAATAGAGTCGAAGGTTAATGACCTTGTGTACGAAGTCAGGTATAATAAAGATAAAGTTGACAGGATTAATATCAACAGGCTAAAACCCTGTAGGGCAAGTGTGCCAAAGGAAAGTATGCGTCCTAGGACAAAACCAGTTCCACGAAACGTGCGTAACAGTGATTCAGAGTTGGACGACTCTATTGATAGTTCGGGAGATGAAGAAACCCAGTGTGAAAACACTTATGTACCAAGACCAATGTCTTACCGCGAACCACAACAAGTGGCTGATTTAGAAGTAACATAAATCGATTTATCAATGAATGATGCTGTGTTTTCGCCGGAAGTGCACGACGCAGGCGATGAAACATTTACAGTTAGTAATTATGTAGAACGAAGAATAGTGGACGAAAATAATGTTGCAGAGGGGCATGAGCCCTCTGGACCTGCGTATCATACGCGAACCAGGTCAAGAGTTAGCCAACCTGAGGAAGGTTGATTAATTAAATAAGTAATTATGTAAATAAGGAGAACGGGACCTAGAGTTTTCTTTTGGTCATGCCCAGCATGCCATACAATTTTATACCTCGATAATGGTGGTGAGAAGAACATAAATAAAGTTTTGTGTAGGAGTATTGTGTTTTACGAATAAACACAATACTTATAGAGAAACAAAGCAGTTACGTAGATAATGCAATGTTATGTGGAAAGCTGTTGAAAGAGACAGTGTGTACATTTTGTGCTGGGAAACTAAGTACACATGTGAATCTTATAAAAAGAAATAAAGAATACTCAAGGGTAATTAGTAACTACCGGTCGTAGGCGTTAATACTGGCCGATTATAACCCCCAGATTAAATGCTGATTTCAGGATTAAAGTCCTTATAAAACTTTGTTAGTTTTAGTTCGAATTGGGCTATTGTACGCCACGAGAAGTTACAACGACGTGTTGGGTCGCGTCTAAAACTAGTCATAAAATAGCATTAAAATAGTAGGGGAGAGTGGGGAGGAATGGGACGCAGGAGGAATGGGACATCAGCCATTTTGAATCTCCCACCAGTTGTATTTTTTTTTTTTTTTTTTTTTGAGTAACTTGTTTGTGCAACCCTACTTCCTCTTCCTACTTTGTTTCCAGTTGCTTTAATGTGCAGTTGAGTGTTTTACAAGAGGAAGTCAGTTTTCAATGTTGAAAAGTAAAGTTTTTAGAAGATTTTGTACAGGTAAGTAAAAAAAAGTGTTTATAATGTTAGGATTTTAAAAGGCACTATTGAAAACTACATTAGTTTTTGCATACTGAGCAATGTACAAAGTGCCAATATGACAAGCATTTTTTGAGGTTATGAAAATTATTTGTAACCATGTGCTTGCAGGAGGAATGGGACATCAAACCTGGGGAGGATTGGGACAGTCCCATTTCTCCTGCATTGTTCAATCCTCCTACAACCTCATTTTGTATTTTGTAAATATGTTCCTTACTTTGGTTTTTATGCATTTAAATGTGGATTGTTGCTTCTGAGTAGTGACGAACATTCAATTATTGTCTTTGATCAGTTAAAACTATATTAAAATTAATATTGTTCATTGCCATTGATCACTTTACATAAAATAGGCAGTCATGTATAGGCTATTGAGCATAGAAACTTAAGCAGGCTTTTCAGCATAGCATTTAAAAGTACAAAAAATGCCATTATCTACTTGATGCCTTATGACCCTACTTAAATTCAAGAAAGAACCAAGTGCATTTCCCATAAAGTATAAGTAAGATAGTCCTACTTAGAAAAAAAATTATTATTTGTATTTCTACCCGATTAATCCTCATTCTATAGAAAATAGTTTGTAAATGCGGGGATATAACAGAAAAGACCCCCGATTTTTGTTCTAGTCTGTATTAATAATTTATCAAAGGGTTATTTAGGCCTATAATCTTAATACATAATTATTTTTCTGCAAACGATTCAGTTTCAAAATTTGATTTAGTAGCGTATTAAAGATATCTGATAGGCTACTAAAATAAAAATTGATTTATTTTGTCAATTTGCGTAGATGATATTAAAAAAAAAACTATTGAAAAGTCGTTTTGTTTCAGTAAACTGATCATCATGCCGAGAGTTTGGAAAAAGAAAACAGATCGAAAACGAATAACACCCGAAGAAATAAAAACAGCTGTTAATTTAATATTGAAAGAGGGCCATAAAACTCGTGCTGTAGCAAGAGACTTGGACATTTCTAAATCTACTTTAGACCGTCATGTCCAAAAGGCTAGAAGCGTGGACGGTGGTGCAGAATATAACTTTGTTCGAAATACAACGGTTCGTCAAGTTTTTAGAGCAGAACAAGAGGAAATGCTTTGCTCTTACTTAATAAAAGCTGGTAAAATGAACTATGGCCTTACTCCACTACAAGCAAGAAGGCTTGCTTATGAATATGCAGTTAGACTTGGTCTTCAATTCCCACAGTCATGGGAAACGTCAAAGTTAGCTGGTAAAGAATGGTGGTTTGGTTTTAAAAGCCGCCAACAACAGCTAACTTTAAGAAAACCGGAAAGTACCAGTTTAAGCCGGTCTACTTCGTTCAACAGGACAAATGTAAATGCGTTTTTTAAAAACCTGAAAAGCCTATATGACAAATATAAGTTAACCCCTGATCAAGTTTTCAATCTTGATGAAACTGCAGTGACTACAGT
>JAGFPH010004020.1:82330-107841 GCA_018207615.1 Philaenus spumarius | reverse complement strand
CTGTCTCTCAATGCAAAAGACTCTGGACTTTTTTCTACTGCAGAAACTAGACTTCTGTAATCTCCAAGAAAAGTTTTAAACGCAGATTCTGAGTAACTTGCAAACTTCGTAGTTTTAAATGCTTTTGGTTTCTTAACTAAGTACACTGGTACACATGTTAAGTATTTACGGCTAGTACAGAGATGATAAAGACGTAATTGTAGTTGTACTAGACATAAAGATCGAATTAAAATTTTCATTTATGACCAGCAAAAAACGTTTAATCTATATGATATCTTTCTGCAGCCCTAATTTTCATTCTGCGACAATCTCTCACCGTAGCTCGTTGTTCTGCTTTCGGGAATGAGCATAATTATATAAATTTTTGAAGGGAATCTTTTGCTCTACAATTTTCTTTATGACAAGTTTTCTGTAACATGGAAGTGGGAAGAGTTCTAAGAGGAAGATTGACAAAATATCTGTACCGCTACCGCTTTTTTTGGACAAATTTTCATATTTAACGGCTCATATCTCGAAAACGGTAACACTTAAGTACCAGTATGGATATACTAATTGGAAGCAAATTAAATTGCCTTTAATTTTTAAAAAGTATAAAAAATTTTCAGATAAACGCCAAAAACCAAAATGTGGGACTTTTGGGACCACCTTCCACCCCCCACGGCGCCTGAAATCAATGGGACTTTATTAGGCGTTATTCAGGGAACCATCAACTACACATTCCTTAAAAATTTGAACCTCATGATTTAATGTAAGATGAAATCCTAATTTGACTGGACTAACTATACTGTTATCATTTTAATCTGTAATTACATCTCTACTGCCAGTGCCAGTGCTGATATGAATGCAAAATCAGCTTATAAACTAAAAAATAAACGCTACCTGTCTAGAATATCAGCACTTATGACACTGATAGGTGTGAATAAATCCAAACATTTAAAAAAATATATTACGTGTGGATGGTAGTATACAAACCGGCAAAAGCATAAACCAGTGATATAAACATGCGATTGTCGCCACTCAATTCGCTACCAAATATTTTTTTAACCTTTTGATGTTAGAGAAGTTTGTTTTGATATTCTGATTTCGCTGTTAGGCTTTAAAAATGTTCCAACATTAGGATGGCAAGAATCCCATCAACATTTGTTTGCCTTTAGAACGTAATTTTTGCTGCAGTTCTTGATATTTTTGATTTTCATGCATTCATTTAATGCATTATTTGTGAGTATTGTAGCTTCACACGAGCATAAATAAAATTCTAAATGCATACAAAAACAGAAGTTAAAGTGACAGGTGGAGGTGATAGTTATCTCTAGAGATTTTAATACTTATGTAGACATGTTTACAGGTGTAATACTTAATACTGGTACATTGTAAAGGTAGTTTTAGGGTGGGTGAGTTTCGATTTGGAGTTATTGAAAACGTCCATTTTCGATTTTATATATATGTTTTGATATTTTTACATTGATCATAATAGAATACAGGTAGACAAGTATTTTGTTGAATTATTCAAATTTTTGCGACAAATATTAAAAATAAAATAAGGCAATAAGTATCCTTTGTTTTTCCCCATCAAGTTACTCTTTTTAAAGTAGTTTAATTATATCACGTAACGCATGAACACTTTGTCCGAATTTATGTTTCATAAATAAATGTAATACTGTAAACATTTTTCTTGTGAGGTTGCATTATGCAAGTAATTGGAAAATCTATTTAATTTTAATTTTAAATAATATCTAATCCTTAAAAGCATTAATTGCATTTACAGGACGTAAATTAAAAAAATAGTGTAAGAGGTTTTTCTAGTGAGGCAGCTTATGCTAAAAATTGACAGATCTATTTTAAAAATTTAAAATAACACCTAATTCATAAAATCATTAAATGTATTTACAGAACGTAAATTAAGTTAATACTGTAAAACGTTTAATCTAGTGAGGGAGCTGCATGCTAGTAATTAACAGATTTATTCCCTTATTTTAAAATAATACCTAATTCACCTAAACACGAAATTGATAAAAATCAGATAAGGTTGCAAAAGTTTCAAACAAGTATAAGACACTGCCTAATAAACAATAACTGATTTGTGGATGTAATTTCAAATAAAATATTAAAATATTAATTAAATATTTATATTAGCACTTGGTACGTATTTGTTTTTTAGGTAAGATGCTCCGGGGTAACTGGGCCATGGTTTCACATCACCTCAAAATTTTGTATTTCATTATAATTTAAAACAAGTAAACTACTGTATTTTTTAAAAATATTTGATAATATGTGAACTATAAAACACAACCTCACGTAAAATTATGGGATTAATAAATATTTAAAAATTAAAGAATTAAAAAAATATATTTTTTTTTGTCATGGTGGCCCAGTTGCCCCATGATTTTGGGGTAACTGGACTACCCCCCGCTACACCCACTAAGAGCAAGCATTATGGTATTAATCTGGGGTATCTGGACCTATTCTTTAGCATTCAATTTACTTGGAAAAAAATATTTAGATCGTCAAAATACATATTATAGCTGTTGTAACAAAACATGTTACCTAGTCCTAAGGATAAAATGGTTAAAAAACTAAAATTGAAGATAAATGTTGTATAATCAACTTGGTAGTCTACAAAAACATTTTCTACAAATTTATTCATGTGGAAAAGTGGTTTTATCAATGTTTTACTTAACGTAACGCATTTTATAATACAAATTAACTACTAAATTACGAATAGTGACCAACAATGAGCAAATAGGATATTCTAATATAGTATGAATACAATTCCATTCAAAAACTTATTTCAATTCTTTAATCACGTAAGACAAGCAAAAGATTTTCTGTTTTTATAACCCTAATGAAGGTTTGTTAAATCACTCAGGTCATCGGCAAAGCCTACCATATTGTTAAACATCGCCGAACTACTAATGACTGTCTGAAACAGATTCTTTACTCTGTTTCTCTTATGTAAGATTGTTCATCTGTGGCAACAAATTTTAATGTCTGTGTCTTTTGTAAAAATACACTTCGTAGCCTACGCTTGATTTTTCTTCCCAATATATTCGAAACGAGTCTTCTCTTTTACCAAAGACCTTGACAACACAAAAGTCCCCAGGTTGCAGTTGTGTGGCAGGGTCATCTTCAAATTCTGAGAAGTTCTCCTCATAGCCCTCTTCACTTTCCTGACTGGAGTATACGTCACTTTCTTCATTAGACGAATCTTCATCTTCTACCGTGCGTTTGGACTTCTTCGATTTCTTCAAACTTTTCTGCAGAGAAATCTTTTTTAGTTCTTTTTCTTTGGCCTTTTCCTCCCTCTCGTAGCGTTTTTTCTCTTTCTCTTTCAAAGTTTGTTCTCTAATCTTATCTTCGTTTTCTTTCATTTTAAGATATTTTGCTGTTGTTATTATTTTGCAGTTATGTACGATTTTTTTCTCTTTGTGGTCTTTTCTGAGTTTTTGTTATTATTTCTTACAAGGTCAAGTAACAGGTCTTTAAAGGTATTTTTTGGAGGGTATGATTGCTGGACAAAGTCAACTGCAGAGTTTTGGATGGACTCACTGATCAATTCTTGAGTTGCCCTCCCACTTGTACTCGGTTGCCCATGTTTAAGTTCAGTAGGCTGTTTTGACGCTGATAAGTGCTCGAACTCAGCAGCAGAATTTTGCAAAATTTCAGCCATCCCAGATGTACTATGTTGCACATTTTCAGGGAGAATAGGTTGCCGAACTACATCTGAGTTCGTTGTAGGAATTTCAACTTCTGAGGGTTCAGACTGTGCGTTAGAAGAGTTTGAGTTAAGACCTTTCTTGTACTTTTGCAGATCTTTTACGTTGAAAGTACTTTCAGGAACTGCTTTATAGTTTGGCCCTTGAATGTTAGGGTCAGGATCATAAATACCAGTAGCATTAAATCCATTTATGATACTAGTAGAAGGAACATCTTGAGCTGCTGTTGTTAAGAGTCTTATGAACTCAGGCTTCGGGATCTTCTTTCGAGGATTCTGTCTCTGCCATTTGCAGAGCTCTCTGTCCCATCTGAATTTCAGGCCTTTGAACACAGTCAGGCAGCTGGACTTTATTTTTTATAAAGAATGTATGGTCCATCTTTTTCCTGGCACTCCCATACTTGATACACAGGATAGATGACAGGGTTTCGTTGTCTAGCCTATTTCTTTCGTCTGTCTTGATGTTTTTCAAACAGCTGAAAAGTCGCTCAGTCAAAGCATTTGAAAAAGGCAGAAAAAAAAAAACAGGCTAACAAACTTTATGATAACTCGTCAAACCTGCACTTACCCACAGCGTCCTTACATAAATGAATGTTCTTCCAATACTCATGCATGTCTTCAGCTTCATTTTTGATCGAGTTTTTGATCTCCATTCTGCATCTAGTACTTTGAAATCAATACCCAAAGAAGGATTCAACGAGCAATATTTCTTTGCCAGGGGTAAATAGTGGAAGGCTTCAGGAGGTTACCATTGTCTGGGATTAAAAACACTGAGTCGTCAAAAATACTAGAGTAATTAAAATCAAACTTTTTTTTATTTGAAGAATTGACTCAATGTAAAAGTCTCGGCATGTCTTCTTTACCTTTTCTACTTGTTCTGGATCAGCGTCTTTAGTTTCAAACAAGGTTTCGGTGGCACACACTCCTATGTATACATCTTTTAGAGGTGAATAGTTCGTAGTATCAAGGGGTTCAACTGAAAATCCATTTTCCAGGTCATTGACATATGCTGGGTTCATGAAGTACAACGCTATTGTTTTTAACAATTCTTCCACTTAGTCCTTAAGAAGGACAAATTGAGGAGAATCACTCTGAAAGAAAGTGTTGAACTCGTTGAAAAGACCCAAATCGTATTGCACAAACTCCAGTAAACTTTTCTTCAGAGAGTTGTTCAGTGTCTCAAGTACCTGCAAACACAAAAACAAAAATTGAAATATATATGTAGGCAAATTAACTAATAAAATAGTAATTCTCCGTGCCATAAGACACAAAAGCCCTAAAATTTAGTTCGATTTTGAGCTCGATAACTAGCAAAAATTTAAAGATGGCAAAACCAGGAAAAAACAAAGCAATAGTGAGATATTAAAATAAACTTTTGAAATCTTAATGATGGTCGGGTATGACTTCCCAACTTTAAGTACAAGCAATATTTAAGAAACCCATGTGCGATCATGTCCTAAAAACCATAGTATTCAAGAAAAATAATTTCAAGAAATAACTTTTTGTAAGTGAAAAAAAGTACAAGCAATACTTAAGAAACCCATGTGCGATCATGTCCTAAAAACCATAGTATACAAGAAAAATAATTTCAAGAAATAACTTTTTGTAAGTGAAAAAATAGTTAAGGCAGATGTGCTATATTTTATTCAAAAAAACCTAGATTACAAAACACATTAAAAAAGATTAGTTACCAAGTTACAATTAACTATCCACTTATTAATTAGTTAACAGGCATACCTGCTCATTGGCATGGGTCTTGTCTTCAAAAATCATCAGCCTCCAATAATTTCTAAGGGGCTCCCAACATTCCAGAATCCTCCGAACGCATTCTTGAAGCGATAACCATCTTGTTTGTCCTGGTGCCAACATCTTCTTAGGATTGAAATCTGAGTTGTAGAATCTCTGAAATTCCTTGAATTCTTCAGTTCTTTTGGGACTTCGCTTAAAGTGACTGTAGATGGTGACTGTTGTATGGAACTAACTGCTGATACAACCTATACTAACAGAAAGTGCTAACTTGAGGCAGCTGAATTGTATGAAATCAGACGATTTACCTAAAAAGGCCTAAATAACAGCAATCAATACTAATAGGGTTAGACCATAGAAAAATTATGCATAACTTATCATTAGCAAACTAACTACCCATATATTAATTCAATATCAAAAAACATCGTAAAATATAGGGAATCGAGAAGGTGCTATCTTGAGGCTGATCCAATAAACTTAATTGAAAAGGTAAACATTCGGAAATTTAGCTGTTTCCACACAAATAAATTACCTAACAGCACATATCTTTATTTAATATCACTCCATCAGATTCCGAACTTTATTTAAAACAAACCACAGACGAAATTATATAATAATACCATTTGAGTACACACGTTTGACAGATAACACACAGGCAGAGGAGCAGCCCACTCCACGTTCCCATTATACATTTAGTTATAATAGTCCTAGGGCCAAGGCCTTTAAAAGTTTATGATTACCTAACTCTTGAGACTTCGTATATATCCCTTATTTAAGTCGAGCCGGACAACATTTTTATTTGCAACAATTCTCGGTAGTGGGGCGTTTTCCTTTGAGAACCCTTCAAAGTCATTGATTTGATGCGGTAAAAAAATTTATAACCTAACTAATAATATTTCTTTTAATCGAAAGTTTGTTTTATGTAGAAAGCGAAAAAGTTTTTGTCGGACAAATATTATTGGTCACTTATGCGCGTCCGACACCCCGAACATGGCAAAGTTATGACGTCATAAAATTTAGTACCTAACCGATGATTTTTTAAGAATCGTTTATAAAAATATATATAATTAAATGGTAACCTTGTCCGACAAAGTTTGCGGGGCATACTTGTTGTCGGACGCCTTAGGCCAGTTGCTCACACACCGATTTTTGTCGGCCGATAAAAAGTCGACCGATTTTTTATCGACACTTCAGGAGTTTTACACAAACCGATTTATATCGCTTCATCAGTTCTCTTTCTGTCACCTGAATGATAACTGGGTTGCACAATTTTTATCTTAATTTTACAATTTATATTTTTTATTTAAATAATGAATCGCGCAAAAATTGCCGCAGTGTGGTTGTATTATCGCCGTAAAAAAAGAACACGTGATCGCCTTCATTGGGTTCATCCTATAAATGAAAGAAGAGAGCAAGTTGGATTATTCTGCACGTTGTTTGAAGATCTGAGAAGTGATGAACATAAATTCTTCAATTATTTTCGAATGTCCATGGTTTTGTTTGATGAGCTTCACACAAGACTCACAGACGTTCTTCAACGACAAAATACAATGATGAGAAACTATATTCAGCCTGTTGAAATGTTAGCTGTGACATTAACGTTAGTAAAAACTGTTGAAATGTTAGCTGTGACATTAAGGCTAGTAAAAAATAATATTTTTTCCAAAAAGTTTTTAATGGTTCAGTAGTATATTATTATATTACAATACTAAAAATTATAAGTTGTAAATTGATTAAACAATATTATGAAATTATTATTTAAAAATTAAATTATTAAAAATAAAAATTTTGATTTTTAATTAAAATTTTCAATCATTTTAGTGTAGAATTAGGTTACAGTAGTTCATATTACAAATCAGTGAAGTCCATGTTATTATAAATGGATGATAGTGGAGAATTTAAATAAGTGGAATTTGAATCACTTGCTGGAGATTGGACATCTTGAAGGACTGCCGGTGATGGAAGGGACATTTTTTTATCAGGATTGCAAGTTTGAGTATTTGGTTTTGAATTGCTAGTGTTTGTTGTAGGCAGCTGTACAGGGATCGGCACTGAAGTAGTTTGATTAGGCTGATACAAAGTATATGTAGGTGGAACTAGAGGGTTGATCTGAGGGTTTGGGATTGGTGGGACATCTGGTAGGAAAAGGTTTGATTTCTGTGATGCATTGAAATGTGTTGAGGGATTGAAGGAGTGTGATGATACATTGACACATTAGTTTGTGGGAACATTTGAGAAGGCTGAGATATAATTTTTTTCCTATCTTTGATATTGGTAATGACCTGCAACACTCCCATTTTAAATTGAAGCATGTCACTGTCGTCAAATTCCTCTAGGTGAGGGAGCATACTCTCGAAAAAGGACATCTTACTGTTTGGTTGAGGGGGTTCAAGTGCTTTCATTATTTTCAAATCAACCTCATCTAATTTCCTCTGCTTTCGTGATCGAGGTGTAGGTCCACTTTCCTCTGTAGTCATTAGTCGTTCATCAACTTTCCTTCCTTCTGTTATCTCAAGAGAAGTTTAATTTTCAGAGCTTTCTGATATTGATCCGATTAAACTGTCCACAGTTTCTCTGGAGTCATACAATTTTTCTAAGAAGTTCAACTGGTCATTAAAAATGTACTTTTTCGGTTTTTTCCCTCCTGCTCCACTTATTTTGCTATCTTGAATGGTTTTTTTTTAGATCGTACATATGCATCACGAAGATTCCCCCATCTTGCTAATATTTCTTTGCCTGAAATTAAGGAATGTTATTCAAATTGTAGAATTCATATATGATCGAATCTATATACTATTTAAGTGTCTTCTCAAATTTAAATAAAACTATTATTTTAATACTGCAATATGTGTTTTACTATAGTATAGAGAAAGTATAGTGATCGCAAAAAAAATAGATGTTGAGATTTTGTGGAAATATCCGTTTTGGGACACCCTCAGTCTAAAAAAGTGGTTTTTACAAAATGCCTGTCTGTATGTAAGTATGTATGTATGTTTGTACGTATACAAAGCTAGGGAAAAAAACTATTTGATCGATTTCGAACAAATTTGCACCAAACACGTCAATTAGGGCTGTATAGATGCACGGAAAACGGTTTTGAGAAATCTTGAAAAACAACCCTCTTTTTGGTAAAAAACCCTCTAAAAATCAGTTATTATTTTTTTATAAAAAACGGCTTTTAACGATTTTGATAAAATTTGGCTTATTTGTAGTTCTTAATATACCCTACCATATACAGAAAAACGCATCTTTTCAAAAATTATCGTTTAGCTAATAATAATAATAACTGATTTTTGGTGGTTTCTGGCAAAAAAGGGGGTTGTTTTCAAAAAAATTCAAAACCTTTTTTTGTGCATCTATACAGGCCAAATTGACATGTTTGGTGCAAATTTGTTCAAAATCGATCGAATAGTTTTCTCTCTAGCTTTGTATACATAGCCTACAGACAGACATACATACCGACGTGGAAGCCACATTAACTTATAGTAGCGGAAACATGAAGCAACTATGTTAAGTCCTACTTTAAAGAAATACTAAATTTATTTGCTAGATAAACTCAAATATAAGAAATTTTAACTCAAATGGAAAAAGCAATTACATTAATATTATCAATATTTTGTAATACCAACATCGCGGGCTAAAACTATTGTACTACTTCTTGTTGTCAATTTGTTTTATAGATATTTTTACCGACTCTTACGTGACTTTTACGCTACCTGTATTATTTCAGTAGTCTTTGGTTTCAGTGACTTTATGTATGAATCTATTTAATAATTTAAATGTTTTTGAGAAAGTGTGTGCCCGTTTTTGGTACTCTTTATTTTTATTTAAGTCAATTAAATGTAAAAAATCAATTTTTGGAGACCAAAAATACAAAATAAAATTATTATTTTCATAGGTCAGTTAGAAGTATACAGTTTCTTTGTTTCAGATACTTGGCGAGCGGATGTACATTTACCGACCTACAATATACATACCGCATTGGAGTCTCTACTGCTAGGAAGATAGTTCTAGATGTATGCAAAGCTATATGGTCAGTTTTAAGATCGGAATGTATCCCTACACATACGAAAGAGCGATGGGAATCTATAGCTTGTGACTTTGAAACCATCACCAACTTCCCCCATTGCTTAGGAGCAGTTGACAGTAAGCATATACGCATTACGAGTCCTATCGGCAGTGGGTCAATGTATTTTAATTACAAAGATTATCCCCGCACGGGGGGTGCAGACTAGCTGCACCTACTAAGAGGGGTTTGGCGTCCCTCGCGGTACCCGAGTCAAACAACGCCCAACACATTCAACACATACAATACATCCATCCAATTACATACACACATACATCAAACAATACATACATTCCTATTCTCACCTTCTTTTAGGATTTTGACTGTGCAGAGCCATTGCCCGTTGGGAGTGCTGAACCTGCCAGAGTCTTGACAACCTCTGGTTTGGTAAGGCTGATGTGAGCTTGCTCTGCCGAGACGTATGCGTGGTTTCTGTTCTGGGGCCAGCCACTTCTTGGTCAGGAAGTGTTCGCGGTGTTGAAGAAAGTCGGATTCTTCCTCACAGTAGTTTCGGGTTCCAGACTGATGTCCATCCAGACTGGCAAAAGAGTGCTCGGGATCCTCACGGAACTGGGGGTTCGGAAGTGATCGCAATGTGATCTGATGGGTACGCCCTTACCGAGTTCGCCCGATTCCGCCTAACACGATGCGCTGGACAAAAACGCTCATGGTAAACAAAACCGTCAAAGATTTAGGAACAAAGAGACCTCATTCAGATTCGTCTGATGAGTCTGTAAACGAAGAACTGCTTAAAAAGACAAAGGAGAGGGCTGCTCAACAACCATCTGAGTTGCCAGCTCTCAAATTTTTAGTTTTTTCGAATGCGGATTGAATCCTTTGATTGATTTGATTCGAATTGATTTTAATCCTGATATTTTATTAAACTTTGGTCACCGCACTTTTATCACGCACTAATATACCGCCCGACACTTTCACGTTTTGGATACTTTCCAGGAATGATATTTGTTAAGTGATTATTACAGAATGTAGATCACTAGATGTTCACTTCTTGATGGATATTTTTACTAGACTTGTTTAATTGATTTATACTGAATGTAGATGACTTGATGTTTACTTCTTGATGGACATTGTGTGATTGACCACTTTTTTCACGTGTTCCTTTCCCACTTCTTTTTTGTCACCTCTACTTGGCTCACCCTGGTTGGTCCGTTTGAATATTCATTCCTCATGATTGGCTAATAGTACAGTCAAAATAGTGTAAAAATTTGCTTGACCTGGGCAAAATTGCAACACAAATGATTCTTTTTGCATTTTATTGTAAAAAGTTTCTATTTTAACATATTCAAAATCCCCATCTATCCCGGCCCAGGAAATCAGTCAAAATCCAAGATGGCGGTTGAATTTTGTATTTTTCATTAAAAAATTTATAACTTTGTCATTTATGATGTTATTTTAATGAAATTTGGCAAAAATGTTTAAAATACAAAGATAAAAGTATAAAAAATAACGACTGACTTTACTAAATTTTTTTCCAAAATGGCGGGCATTTAAATATTTAGGTAGGCTAATTCGGTTTGAAATATTTAAATGGCTGCCACCTAAAAAAAAAAGTTGTGCACACAAAATAGGTATTATTATGTATTAAAGCATGCCATTTACATAGTACTTTTGTATTACCTTCATAAGAATCGTTAAATATATTTTTATAATTTTATATATTTTACATTTCGTTATACATATTGTTTATTTACAGGTATAGTTGAGGACCATGGAAGGTGATACAACTTGTATAATTTGCAAGTGATAAACATTTCCTTATTTCCTGTGAGTGTCATATCTGGTGTGAAGTTCACAGAGGGGAACATTGATTTGTTCGGCGAACTTGGGTTCATGTCTTTTATTGTGTAAGTTGATGTATAACCATCAAAAACTACAGTTGCTTGCCCATAATTAGCTGTCAAAAACAACGCATAAGATTTTGCTATATCCCTGAATGTACTGTCTTTATGCCATTGCAGGCGATGCAGTAAGGACCCTCCATCGAGCACATAACTCGTATCACCTTCTCCTGCTGTTACAAATGGCTGAGAATTATTTGCAGTAACATGCGCAATCAATGCCCTTGATAGCTTTGGCTTGTCTGCTTTCAACAATACCGTTGGACTTTGAAATAACGCAGGAGGAAAGGAGGCGTTATCAGGTTACGTACGTTATTACAATCGTCAGTACATAATCAATAAAAATGTAGGCAGCGATATAATATATATGATGTTATCGGATCATTCAGTGATTCAGTGAGGAAAAAACCTTTGGCAAATTTACCAAAAATTTTAATTAAGAATACTAAGTGTTTTTAATAGTTATATATTTCATCCTAATACAAAATTGTTTGGTTATACTTAATACACATCGTGATTGCTTTAACTATAAATGGTATAGTGAAACTATTTAAATTAACATATTATTGGGGAATACGTTTATAAAACATACAGTAAATTTTGCTTATTTTTTAAGTATCATTGAATAAGAAATACGTGTAGTAAATATTAGCAAACTATTTGGATGGTGCCATATATGACCTAATAGTAAATTTGTGTTTATTTTACCAGTGTATATTGGTATTATTGTATGTAAATAGTATTTTTTGTATAATTAACTAGTGTTATAAAAATTACAAATATTACTATGTTTATTTAAGTGCATCTAAATTTAAGTTTACTTTAAGTGTTTTGTAATTATTATAATTATTAATCTTCATCAGATTCTTCAGATTTACTATTCTCATGTTCAGTCTTTGAAACAATGGGCTCCCAATCACCTTCATCACTATCGTTAGTAGAATCTGTATTGTAATTTTATATTTTACTATACAACAAAGTGGTATAATTAATGCAAATGTTAATTATTTTTACTCACTAGAAGTTTCATTTCTAGAAAATAAAAAATTAAAATAAATTATTTCTACATTGAGAAAAATATAAATTTCAATAAACATATTATAAACATTCAAGTTTAGTTTCAAATGATAAAACTTGAATTGTACAATATCAGAAATTAAACTTTTTTTTTGTTTTAATGGGGACTACATATAGTTTCTGTAAAAAAAGAAGTTACATTTTAAAATATATATTACCTGAGATAGCATAGTTGTCGATAACTGTTTGAACATGGGACTTTGTGGTCCATCGTACCAGTAGTAGTACTCGAAGGTATTGTCAATTTTCATCCAGCCATAATCTTCGGGACTGAAATCAGTCGGTGCTCTCATATGAGCATGCACCAAATGCTACTTATTTACTGGAGATGGTCCTGTTTACTTGTTGTAACAGCTCCAGTTTTGTCGGTGGCAAGCTTGAGGCATCGAAACCACTAATATTTTTTTTTGAATATATCATAATTTTCGTTCTTATGTTAGTATTTTTTTCGAACATTTCTTCCCTTATCAATGTCATTTTTTGTGTTTAAGGAATATATTTTGCAGGTGTATTCTTCAATGAATTAGAAAATACTATTGGATGTCGTTAAAGAGTTAGGCTCATTCTTTATTAATTTTACAAAACCTTGTTGGAAAGATAATTTTTTTTCAGTATACTAAACGGCATTTTTTCCCCTTTTTTGAAAAATGCTGGATTATAATGTTTTGGGAGAGAGGCGATGTTTTTTGAACAAAGTACAAAGACACATAATATACCTTGGCCTATGGTATGTACGGTATCATTATATATTTATGGCATACTATTTTAATGGATTACAAGTTTGGTTTTCTAAACAAACATTAAGTGGTGCTTAATATTGAGAATACAAAGTTTATATTCTTTCATTTAAAAACGAAGTAGTTACCCACACAGCGCAAGCATATCTTATGTATATCCATATGGATATCCGTGTTGGATATCTACGATATCCATATACATCCAATGTATATCCATTGGATGGAGTAATGTCCTCTAATATCCATGGCCGTGGATATCCATAATGGATATCTACAGATATCCAGAGTAGATATGTATGGGCATCCTGTTGAGGTAAAAAACAAAAAAGATATCCATGAGTTATCTAATAGATGTCTGTAACATTCTATTGATCTGAGACATAATATAGTCGTCCATCAGCTATCTATTGCACATCCAATGGATATATTTGACAATTTACTGGCATGAAATAGATATCCATCAGCTATCTAATGCACATCCAAAAATATCTTTGATTCCAGGAGAAAAAGAAATAGATACCTCTGGATATCAATCAGCTATTAAATGTACCTCAGCCTAACACGATGCGCTGGACAAACACACCCATGGTTAAACAAACCGTCAAAAAAGATTTAGGAACAAAGAGACCTCATTCAGATTTGTCTGATGGGTCTATAAATAAAGAACTGTTTAAAAAGACAAAGGAGAGGGCTGCTCAACCACCTGAGTTGCCAGCTCCCAAATTTTTAGTTTTTTCAAATGCGGAAAAGGATACACATCTATCAAAGGTATCCTTTGTAATCAATAAAGCAATTACTGGAACAGTGGGCCCTGTACTTTTCATTAGGAAATTACAGAATGGCACCATTTTAGTGGAAACTAACAGCGAGAAACAAAGTTTGTCGCTGTTAAAGATGACTTCTTTCTATGACAAAGTCAAGGTATCTGTGGAACCTCATAGATCCTTGAATTATTCAAAAGGTGTCATTACCTGTAGAGACTTGATCCCCATTAGTTTGGAGGAAATAAAGAGGGAATTAGCTAGCCAGTCAGTTCTTGAAGTCACTCGCATAATGCGCAATGAAAATGGAGAGAAAAAAGCCACTGCTTCTTTGATTCTAACCTTTGGCACACCCACATTGCCAGAGTATATCTATGCAGGTTTTTACCGTCTTTCTGTTAGAGCTTACGTCCCAAACCCTCGACATTGTTTTAAGTGTCAATCGTTTGGACACGTGAGTTCTACTTGCACAAAGCAAGAAACATGCGGTCAATGCGGTAAAAAAGGTCATAATAGTGAGTGCTGCAATGATGACGCCAAGTGTCCCAACTGTGGAGGCGATCATCCTGCACTTTAACTGTGAAAAGTTTAAAGAAGAAAAAGCAGTTCTTACCATTATGGCTAAGGATAAAATATCTTTTAATGCCGCAAAAAAAATATATAAAACCTCTAGGCCTGCTCTGGAAGGCAAATCATTTGCTGCAGTGGTTTCAAACAAAAGCAACACTCCATGCGCAAATTGTGGAGAATTGGCTAAGACAGTCAAAATCTTAACTGACCAAGTTGCACAGCTAGTCGCTCTATTCTCTAAAATGTCTCCTTCCGCTCCCGCTTTAGTTGATTCAAATTCCGTTCTTCCGTCCTCTAGTTTCTCGGTATCACAAGCAGAAATAGAACCATCTATCCCTGCTCTTGATCTGAGAACTAGAACTCGGGAAAAAACTTGATTAAAAAAGAAAATTCCCCCAATAACTGGGGTAAAACAATTTAAAAAAAAATCTTATACTTGTCCAAGTAACTTCCAAGTATACTTCCTGTAGTAACAGGAAGAAGTTCTGGACCCGTTCCAGGGAAGAAACCTGTTGCTATGAAGAGTAAAAATACAAAAAGTAGTAAAAAAGAAAACGAAAAAGGAGGTTCCCCTACAAATCCTCCTAAAAAACCCGATCCCGGTCCTTCTCCACCCTCAACATCTTCCAAGATGAGTGAGGGAAATATGGAAGTGGACAAGGACACACAACAACAAAACCTTCCTGTCACTATTGGACAGGAAAACAAAAAGTTTACAAAGGGACCATGTCCCTTCTAATATTCATTTATTTTAATTTGAATATTATTATATTTATCTCAAAATATACTATGTTCTGTTGAAATATATTAATTCATTCATTATCTATGTCCACGATCCCTAATATGAATGTGGTTCAGTCTAATTTAAATGGTGTTAGAAGTCACATGGAAGGTCTGAAAGTTCTTGTGCGAGACACGTCTCCTCTATTCGTTTGTCTCCAGGAGACACATCTCCATAATACCCATTCTGTACATTTAAGAGGGTATTCCGTCTTCAGGTCAGATTTTGTTACAGAGGAGAGAGCAAGAGGTGGTGTAGCCATACTTGCTCACACCTCTGTGGATGGTGTTCCCGTAAATCTGGATACACCATTACAAGCAGTAGCAATTCGAGTCGCTGTTCCCATAAAACTAACGATATGCAGCCTATACCTGCCACCAAGCTATACCGTCCAATCAAACGACTTGATCGACTTAATATATCAATTACCTGCTCCGATTCTGCTACTTGGCGATTTCAACGCACATCATTATTCTTGGGGATCCTCAACCTGCAGCCCAAGGGGTATTTGCGTTGAGAGGATTCGATCTGATTTAGATTTGTGTTTACTTAACGAGGATCGCTAACACACTTAGCAGCTTCGACAGGAGGTTGGACGGTCGTAGACTTGTCATTCTGTAGTCCTTCGCTAGCTGCAAGATTTGAGTGGACAGTGATGGCAGATTTGTATAGCAGCGACCATGCCCCTATAAACATTTCCCTTAGTGACTCCTCTTTTCTGAACAACCGAACACCTCGGTGAATAATAAATAAAGCCTTATGGAATGATTTTACAAATCAATTCGCATTACCAGAAAATAATCAACACTATTCTATAAATGAAACAGTCGATATGTTCACAGATTCCATTATTTCAGCAGCAGAACATAACATACCAAAAACTTCAACACGACCAAAACGTCCACCAGTTCCTTGGTGGAATGACAAATGTAAAGAAGCTCTGTGCTTACGCAGGAAAGCATTAAGGTTCTTTAATCGAATACCGACGACAGAAAATCTGGAAAATTATAAAATCTTGCGTGCCAAAGCTCGCAGAGTATTCAGGCAGAGCAGGAAAGACTCTTGGACCCAATATATCGGTACAATAACCAGAACGACTCCCACATCAACAGTGTGGAAGAAGTTACGTTCTGTGTGTGGCCATGTTTCCTCTGCTCCTTTGGTTGGACTGATGCAGCAGGATGGGATATTGACTACAGACAGTCATCAAATTGTAAACATTTTGGGATCATCCTTTTCTATATTCTCTTCAACTGCCGTGTATTATGATGCTTTTCGGACTTACAAAAGTGCTCAAGAGGCCATGCCATTCACCATCGGCATATCACAGGATTCTCCGTTGAATGACCCATTTACAATGGATGAACTGGAATCTGCCTTATTGTTGGTTACGGATTCAGCCCCCGGACCCGATAGTATCGTATATTCTATGATTAAACACTTTCCAGAGTCGGGTAGAACAGCTCTTCTCCAAATATACAATCGTATATGGGATGAGCACATCTTTCCTGATTCTTGGTTGGAGGCCATAGTAATTCCTCTATTAAAACCAGGGAAAGACAAAACTGATCCAAGTAGTTATCGTCCTATCTCTCTCACCAGCGTTCTATGTAAACTGGTGGAGAAGATGGTCAATCGACGGCTTGTATGGTACCTTGAAATTAACCAACTGATCTGTAAAGAACAGTGTGGTTTCCGACAGGGAAGATCATCTTTTGATCAGCTGGTTTTGTTAGAGTCGGCCATTCAAAATGCCTTCCTTCTTCGACAGACACTTGTTGCAGTGTTTTTCGATCTTGAAAAGGCATATGATACGGCTTGGAGAAGAGGAATTCTAAATGTATTACAATCTTGGGGTATTCAAGGGAGAATCTTAGCATTTATTAAAAACTTTCTGTTCAATCGATATTTTAGGGTGCGTCTTGGATCCACCTTATCAGATCGATTTTATTTAGAGAATGGTGTCCCTCAAGGCAGCGTACTTAGCGTCACCTTATTTGCAGTTGCTATTAATAGCATCACTGCTAATGTCCGATTACCTGTACACTGTTCTCTTTTTGTTGATGATTTTGCCATCTACGTGGCAACCAGAAACACCGCAACCGCAGAAAGAACTCTGCAATTAACGATTAACAAATTACAAACATGGTCCAATCAGACAGGATTTAAGTTTTCCGCTGCTAAAACTAGATGCATTGCTTTTACTCTCCGCAGACAGCATTTTAGTCCCACTTTGTACCTAAACAGAACTCTACTTCACTCCGATAACACAGTCACATTTCTAGGTCTTATTTTAGACCATAGACTCTCTTGGAACCCGCATGTGACAAATTTAAAATCACGCTGCATCAAAATCTTAGATATGTTACGGGTTTTAAGCGGTTCTCATTGGGGAGCCGATAGAACCTGCATGCTGCGTTTTTTACCGAGCTCTTATTCGATCACGAATTGACTATGGGTCCATAGTCTATTCGTCAGCTAGGTTATCAGTTCTTAAAAAGATTGATTCCGTTCATAACACTGCTCTCCGTCTAGCATCCGGAGCTTTTCGTTCTAGTCCCATTAGTAGTCTGCTTGTTGAAACGGGTGAGCCATCGCTCACGCGACGAAGACAACGGCTACAATTGTCATAAATGTGTAATATGCGCTCCAAACCTTTACACCCTTCATATGATATTATATTCAACAATCCATTATTTAAACAGTACGAATTTCGTAAACAAGCTACTGCTCCCTATGGGATCAGAACTATCCGTATCTTTAATAATCTAGGTTTAACACTACCTCCAATATATGAAAATACACCATGTTTTGTCGCTCCATGGTTAATTAAAAAGCCTCATGTTGATCTTTCACTGTCTAGATATCTAAAACAAACTACACCCGATGTTGTTTACTGTCAGGAATTTATATTAATATGTAAACTCTACCCATCAAGTCGGATCATTTTCACTGATGGTTCTAAACTGGACAATGGAGTCGGATGTGCATTTGTTCTGTCAGGAATCAGCTTCACTTATGGATTACCATCTTGCTCTTCTGTATATACATCAGAACTTTTTGCAATACTCAACTTGTTGTCGCTCCGGTGAATGAATTTAATAAAAATTAGGACGTAGCTCAGTTTGGCGACAAAAGTTTCTAAAATGTGGCCTGAAGGGTGGTGAGGTGAATATGTTGGAGAACGTGAGCCTGAAGGGCGTGGACGTAGGTGAAGCCTCTCTTCGGTTCTAACAAGAACCCGTTTCATAAGCCTGAAGGGCGACTGCTCTAACGAAATCTGAATTAGTAACGATTTTTGGGCTCTGATAAGGGCCGCTTGGTTTGGGAAAGGAAACTAGTTCCTTTCAGATGCTAGTGAAGACGCGGTGTGATCGATTACCGGTGTTGGTTGTCGCAGGTCTATGAGTTTTGGTTTGTACCAGAAGTACTTGATCGTTGGTGCTTTTAGATGTCGCAGCTTGAGATAGTTAGCCAGGAAATCCGGGTTAAGCCCGTTGATGTGTGACGGATCTGGTCCGTTTGTCGTTCGACGTAAAGGGGGAAATTTAGCCTGCTCGGGGTCAGGTGAAGCCTGCGTCGGTTCCTCGGTGGCGGTTGTTCGCTGGTGTTGCTGTGCGCGCCTGGCGCGCCGACGTTTCGCAAATTCGTTGCCCCTGTGCGACTTAAACATGGGCGAAGCTGATGGTAATGCCTGAAGGGCTTGCGATGACAGGTGAAGCCTGTAAAAAGTCGCTGCGCTCCGTTTCGATGCGTAGTACACGACACCCGTACCAAAGTGTTGTGGTGAAACCTAGTAGCTCGGAGCAGGGTGCGCACTGCCCGGACACCAAGGCTGTAGCCAAGGATAAAAATAGCTACTAAGCTTCCGTAGATTGCTTGAAGAGCGTCTCACTGTGTCGCTGTTGCGCTTGCTGATGTAGATTGGCGTGTAGGTTTGAAGAAACGAGATTTAGTTTTGAAGTACAGAATTGAATTTATTTTTCGTAAACAGCCTGGCGGTCGACAATGCTCCCTCACTCCTTCGGCTTCAAATATCCTGCCGCAACTCTCTATTTCCTCGGGGTGGCACTAGTCCGGCCAATTGGTGGTGCGCCTGGCAACTAGTCCGGCCAAAGTACTCCTGGCTAGGCAAGGTAACCTCTAGCTCTGGTGTTCCCAGTCTTCTGGTCTTCAGTGTTCCCTTAAGGCAGTTGTAGGCTTGATGTTGGCTTGATAGTTGGCTTGTTAGTTCGCTAGGTGATGTTTGCTTGGTCTGGTGGTGATCCAGGATAATATTTTGGACTATTTCCCCCCGTTATATACAGTTTCTCAGCGAAAAAGTAACATGAAGGTGCGAAATCTAACACTTTGCGGACGTAGTCGGCGAATTACAGTACAGCAATGTTGCCGAGTTCCGAACCACTGTAGAGTTGATGTTTGTTGGCATGTTCTTAAGTTTGCGGTTGCAAGTTCTTAAGTTGGCGTAGGGATTTGGAATATTTTCGTAAGAAGTTATGCGGGAGATTGTAACTTTCTCGGACGCAGTGGGATGAACGCCGAGAAAGTTTGAAGTCGTTGTTTCGGCCGTTTGAGAATTAATATATTTAGTTTGTTTTTGGCAAACGTTTCTACGGTTGTCACTAAATATATAACGTGACCGGGGAACTGAATTTACTGGGGATTATTGAGATATTACGACAGATGTTTCGCGGGAAATTACCGAACAACTATCCCGTAAGACAAGGTCTTGTCGGCGGGGAGAAGTTTTACGGTAGAAGTGTAGGAGCCGTTCGCGGTGAGGTCGCAGTGTCCTTGGCGGGTGAACGTGTCGACGTATCCCAGACATCTGCAGTGCGTAGTCGGAACGGTCCTTGTGAAAGTTGTGGGGAGATAAAGCTAGTCTCTTTCTCGGAAGATGAGGTGTCAACTTCCGAGGAAAGCAAACGTAGATTATAGAAGATTGCCGGCCGATATCGTCGTGTCCTTGGCGGTCGAACATGCCTATGTTCGCCAGACAGATAATATACCGACCGGGGCGTAATAGAGTGAAGCTCTGAGGACGTTTAGGCGAGTTTTCCCGTAAAAGGCATTTACGGGAAAATCGCAAGTCGCTGACTGATGTTGGGCCCTTTTGACGGCCAAAAAGTTAAGTGATGGAATTGATGTTTGAATCGCATGATGTTAGTTTCGCACGAAGTGTAGGTCCTTTTGAGGGCCAAAAAGTTACTCGGTGATTTTAAATTTGGTTTTCCGCTGGACTGTATATACGATGCCGGGGAATCTCACGAAGAATTTAATTATTGATAAATAGAAGTAGCTCCGCTACGACAAAGGCACTCAATATTGTACTGGCAACACCGGTGCACCTTCTTATATGTTCAGATTCAAGAAGTGCACTTGAATACATTCAAGATATGTACTCTCCTAACCCTTTGGTCAAAGATATTCTGTGCTCCATGCACAGACTTTGGCTACGGGGCTTGGTAGTGTCATTTTGCTGGGTTCCGGGTCACGCCGGTATACATGGAAACATTAAAGCATACCTAGCTGCTAAGGAAGCCACTTCCTTACTGCCTAGCGTGAGTAGAGTAATGTCGGCCGACTTTATGTCCTCTTTAAAACAAGCCCTGTTTAGACAGTGGGAAGAAGAGTGGGTAGCAGTACAAGGAAATAAACTCCGGCAAATTAAAGATACCGTTCGGCCATGGATATCCTCAAACCGCCAAAGCCGTCGAGAGGAAGTGGTGGTTTCTCGCCTACGCATTGGCCATTCTGGGTTAACCCACGGATTTCTGATGCGTCGGGGGGATCCACCGCTTTGTCCTTACTGCTTAAACCTTCTTTCAATTAAACATCTACTTCTAGATTGTGAAAAGCTGAAACATGTTCGGAAGAGGTTTTGTCTACCAAATTGCATTCAGAGGATGCTGGGTGATGACTCCCAAACCATTAATATGGTATTAATGTAATCCATCGGTTGAATGTAATTGGAAACATTTGAAACAACATACATTTACGTAACTTAAATACCAAGTTTAGATGTATTACTTGTTATTTTAATTAGAGTTTTATTCATTGTTATGTTACAGGGCCCTTTACAACCCTGTGACAAGTTGTTAGTGTATAATTAGTGTTGTTATCGTTGTTATTTTATCGTGTATTGTCTGTAGTGTGTGTAATTTAAAAGTTTAATTTTATACCTGTGTGTGATTGTATGAGCATTATATAAATGCCATACGTTATCCAGGCGATGATAACCACCCAGGTTTTTCGCCTTTAAACCAAAAAAAAAAAAATAAAAAAATAAATGTACCTCAGTTAATTGTGTATAACATACACATATTACAAGATATTTCATATTGACATGAAAATAAATTATATATATCTATATATATTTTTTTCATTATGTAAGCTCCCGTATTGGAAATGATAACAAATATTGAAATGGATATAAATTATCCTATTAAATTAAATTTTAGCTTAATGATACAAATTAATGTGATTTATGCCAACAATATGGTCTTGTGATTGCAATAAAAATTGTTACTGTTTTTGCAACATAGCAATTAATAAGTGTAATACGTGTTATTTTCTTATGCATATCAAACTAATAGTTACAATTATTACTATTGACTAAAGGTACAATCAACTCAATTTTAAAGGAAAAACCAGTCAGTATATTATGTTAAGCTGCTGGTGAAACCATGGTCGGCATGACTTAAATAAATTTGTAAAACTTTCAAAACATTGCGTGTGGGTTTTTTTCTTAAACTAATAATTATTTTTAATATTAAACCCTAAGTGTTTCTTTTTCTTTTTATTTCATATCTGTTGAACTAATGAAAACAGGGGAGTACTTTAGTGCACAGCACACAAATAACACCAATAGGCTTTTCTACCTATATAATATATTGGATGAGATTCCATTGGTATAGCTAGCTACGATACAGTAATCTTGGTGATATGAAATCAATACATTAAAAGTTTTATTTTTTTTAAACTTTATTTTCAAATAAAAAATTATTGAAATAAGTACATTTAATATTTGTATTATCCTGGTCCCCATCAATTTTCTTCTGGCCACTCCATTTTCTTGAACGCCTGAAAAAAATGTTTTTTAAATTAGATTTTCTAAGAGAATTTTACTTTTTTACAAAAATGAAAATAACTTTTTTAGACTCAGGTTGGTCCTACTACTTAAAGGTGATAAAAATAGTAGGCATAAAATAGTTATTCCATGTGTTGTAAAACTTATATAAATGCTAAACATTTTTACAGAATATATTTAATAATAAAGTTAATTTTGTTTTGTAATTTATAAATAAATAAAATAGGCTAAATATAATTAGACAAGTGTTAACAGTTTGGATAGTCACCAGAAATATAAAATTTTACGCCTGCTATTAAAAAAAAAAAAAACAACACACCTAAAGCAGAAAATTTAAACATTAAAATTAATGTTTTATCTTAAGTATATGTTCAAACTATGCATGTAAATTTTTTGTATGCTCAGTATTTATGTTTGTATTATATTATAAGTTATTTATACTCACGTACATGTGCTGATCCAGCCGGTTTTCAAGGAGGCCGCTGGTCTCCTATCGAGGGGGGGGGGGGGTAGAGGAAAAAATTTTACAATACAGTGTTTGAAAACGTCTTTTTAGACCATTTCACGAGATCACCTATTTTGAATAGGAATTAAGGATTAATATGCTTTACCCAAAAATAAAGTTTTATTGTAACAAATTGTAGTGAATAAACCATAGAATTGAACTGTATACTTGAACATTTTAAATAGATTTATTCTAAAAACTTATTTCACTAAATTACAACAACTAAACAAAATTTTCACAAACGTATAGTATACGGGGTGGAACAAAGTTAGTGTTAAAAACTTTGGGAAATGGTTCTATGGGTAAAAATAAATGGAAAATCGAGAATAATATTTTTCGAAAAACGCTTCATTTTCCAAATATCCGCCATTTTGTTTCTTTTACTAAATAATTAATATCTAGATAACGGTTTAACCGATTGTGTTCAAACTTTGCATGCAGTTTAACCTAACAATGATGTATCTTAAGAAAAATAAGCGATTATATCCAATCATGCGCTTTAAAATGGCGGCTGAAAATGTCAGACCTAAATTTCTCAAAACCATTATGGGACGTCATAACGACTTTGATATATTTTACTTGTGTCAAACTTACAGTTACATACCAAAACAATTAATTAGATTTAATGCAAATCTTTTAGTTTTATTTAAGCAAGATGAAAGAAATTTACATCATTTATTTAGATACCATATTAATAATGATATGACATTCGAAAATTTAAGAAAAAATATGCACAAAAGTATGGAAGAGAAATAATAATGCATTTATTGTAATTGATAAGGAAAGGAGTATAACTAAAGATCGTTATCGTATCAGATTACACATTCATTATTATTTAAACTCCCTTCCTCCCACCATTAAGTTTTTATAACATAACTGATTTTAACTTATTTGTAATTAGATTGTTAGAGTGTTTAGTATGTTAAGTGATACTTTAGAGGAAGCAATTGATAAGAAACTCGTTCTCGAGACAAATAAATTGCGTAAAATTATTAAAGCCAAACACTGCGCTCTCACACGAAATATAATGGAACGCGAACAGTTGTTGGAGAAACAGTTTACACCTATTACAGAACCTCTAAAAAACTTGTAGAAGCTAAGCATGAACCACAGCAGGACATTCAAGGTGAACACCCTAAAGTAGCTGTTAAAAGAAGGTATGTTGTACTCTTCGGAAGAAGAAGAAGAAGCATTTGATCCGGACATATTACCAGAAAAGCGGAAAGCATCCGAACCACCACAAGGTGTAAAACGTAAGAATTTAAGATTCATTTTCTTTTGGTATCCAAGTCAACGTACAATTAAAGTTTACTTACTTTTGTATTTTTCGTCACGTGACTTCTTTCTTTTCATATTACGCGTTTCGGAGATTCACTCCATCTTCAGATATGTATTCACGCTTACGGGGTCTTCAAACATATAAACAAACACATAAAACACAAACACTGAAAACACATTAACTTATTAGCGTGGGATGCATCCCGTACGGTGGTCCAAGGACAACTGCCGCTTCACGGTTATGTAATTATTGGTCTACGTTGACGGTGGCTTGGACCCTTGTTATCTTGCATACTGATAGCCATGTCGTACAGTATATTTGAGGAAAAATGAAGCTGGTCATTCATTATGGTCAAATACTTTGGAAGAGTCTCCGAACTTTTCTATGGTCTTCCGGCTCCAAGCCAATGTGTCTTGAGCTTACTAGGATTGGCGGTGACACAACACATAAAATGTCTTCTGATGGTACCTGAATTATGTCGTCTCTTGCAGGCCATAGAAATTTGTTGTCTCCCTTAATTTCTGTAAATTTCAGACTGGAATATATTGCAACTCCCTTGCCATCTATAATTTCAGTTGATTCAAGGACCTGAGCGATATACCACTGTTTGTCATAACAGGCTGCTACATAGTTGTCTTTTTGTAATTTTTCAATTCTTTTGCTTAAACCAGATGTGCCAGGTTGGTTGAGATCCCGAAGGCGCTGCTCTTCTTCGTCAGAGGTAGGCCTATCGGAAAGAAAATTGTCATCAGATGAGTCAGATAGAAAAATTTCATCATCAGATGAACTTGACTCAAAATCACTTAAAAGATGTTTAGGCCTGTGTCTTTTATTTTTGCCAAACATCCTTTTTACGCTTACTTTTTTCCTTTTTTGAACTTTTCCCATAGGCTCATGTTCGTTTGGCTTTTGTAGCTTTTGTTTCTTCCTTTTCTTTTATATGTTTTTCCTTATCTGCTTCTGTTTTTCTTTAGCTTCTCTAGCTCTCTCTTCTTCTAACATTTGTTTCATTACATCTTCTTCAGTTAAAGCTGCATTATTAAAAGAAATATTTTTATTTTTTGTTTTTCCTCTATTTTCTCCTGGACTTACAGCTTTTAACAGTATTTGCCTGAAAGTGTGAAGGTCGTGGTTACAATCGTCATTGTTCATCGTTAGTTGCTGACATAGAGGAGGCTTATTGGTAGAAGGAGCATTTGAAGTCTCTGGAGTTAAAGAAAACGAAGTAGCCTCGAAAGTCTTAGTAGCCAGAATCATTAGGACGGTAACCAGAAGTTGTGCCGTCACAGTCTCAGGAACTGGAGTCACTGGTGCGGTATTGGAAACTT
>JAGFPH010004020.1:67167-82320 GCA_018207615.1 Philaenus spumarius | reverse complement strand
AGTCTCGGGAAGTTGTGCAGTCACAGTCTCAGGAACTGGAGTCACTGCTGCGGTATTTGGAGCTGGTTTTAATGTCTCAGGTGGCAGCTTACTAAGTGCCTTTTCCAAGTCAAGAGGCCGTATTCCGCTCGATCTGAAACCAGCTCTAATGTTGTCCTCTTTGCAGGCCTCTCTTAGTTCTTTCATCAATTTAGGAAACTCTTCCTTACTTAGTAATGGTTTTGAAGGAGGTTTTTCGCCCATGCTCTCTTTTTATTTTTAACCACTCTTTCTTGACTGGGCCGAAAACTCCAACATCCAGTGGTTGTATCTTGTCTGAAGAATGGGCTGGAAGAGTAACTATATGTATATCGTTTGCAATAGCCAACTCACTCTATATTGGATATGGCTTAGATGACCATCATAGATTACTAGAATAGGTTTTAGCCTATCCTTGCTCCACTCAACAAACTTCTGGAAATAAAAGTAGAAGGTGTTTTTGTCCTGCCAGCCATTTTCAGAGGAAACATAGGCTGCGTCTTTCGGACCATTTGTACACCATGTGTTGTAGAGGTTTTTGCTTTTATATATTATAAGAGGGGGAAATAAGTCTCCATTTGCTGCAATGGTCTCTACCACAGAGTAAGTTTCTTTTCCGCTCCCGCCTTGCACCTGTGAAACACATTTGCTTCCTTTACAAGCAATTACGTTAGCTCCGATAGAACTGGAATACCCAGTTTCATCTAAATTAACAATCTGGGAAGGATCTTTAATGCCAAGAGATGTTATTTTGTTTCTCAGCAAATCAAAAACTTTGGTGAATGCTTCTTTTGTGGAGGATTGTACTCTTGCCTTTTGCAACGGCTGTGCTTTCCGTCTAACAAGATCTGGATAGCGACTCAAAAATCCATCCATCCATTCCCTACCAGGGGCTTTGTTTACTTTGGAGAAAGGGTTTGGTATTTTTTTAACTTCAAAGTATTCCTTTACTATTGACACAATTTCGGCCCTAGTTAGAGGTTGTTGCAACTCACATAAATATTTCAAATTAGCAGCTAAATCGCTTTCTATTTCCTTAGGAACTAACTGTTTCCGTCCAGGTCCTTGTACTGTAGAGTCCGTCTGTCTCTTAATGCGGTTCCATAAAGTTGATAGTGGAATTTCAAACCTTTTAGAAACACTGTATACACTATCACCTTTTCTTACACTTTCAAGTGCTAGGTTCAGTTTTTCTAAACTGTATTTTGGTTCAGTTTTTTTCTTATAGTTTCTCACCATTTTAGATTACCTAAAAAAGAAAACCACTCACTGTGACAAACAACTTCTAATACTTCACAAACATCTAGTCCAGATTTGAAACACCAAAGAAACCACACGATAAACACACATAACCTCAAATGAGGAGTAATAACTCAACAAGGAAACGTGTTGCCAACATGTCCCCATTAAATAGTACCAAATTTCCCACATGGGGGTAATTGGGTACTAAGCTATAATTTCTCAAATGTAAAATACACAGTTGTCATACCAACCTAAAATATTTGTTAAAAGCATATTAAAACACAAAATAACAGATTTTTTGTTATAAACATTAAAAAAATATAGTACCTATTTTCCCGTAGGGGGGCAATTGGGTACTAACATTTTCAACCCCTAAAAAAAACAACCCTTTAAAAATAATTTAAAAACTCCAAAACTATAGGAAATCACTATTAGTATGTATACTTTGGTGTTATGAGGTAAGTGTAAATATTTTGCATAAATTACAATTTTAATAATATTTCCACGGTTACTCGAGCAAAGTTTGTTAGGCACTTACAATATCAAAAAACGTAAGGGTCGAACAAATTATTTTGTAACTGGTTTAAATTTAAAGGTATCAAACCTAAAAAAAGCTATGGTGTAAAAAAATTACTAGCCATCACTACAGATTTTTAAAATCCTTCCTAATATGAAGGGTTGATTTTATAATAAAATTTTAAAAACTTAGTATCCAATTACCCCTAATACCTAATTACCCCCTTCTACCCTATACTAATTACTATCGAAAAAAATAATGTAGTCTTAACAGAGTTTTACACTCAAGAAATATTTTAAAACCTTTTTGATCCCCATAAATACTGTTGAACTATTTTTAACTTAACTCCTCCGGGAAAAATAATGTTTTTTTTTCTATTTCTTCTTTTTCTTTCCTCTGGGGGCCTTGTTGGGGTACCGGGCCAACTAGAGATGGAGGCTTCTACCGTGGATACGATTTCTTCGCAAGGATTTTCAACTTTTTCCGACTGTTTTCCTGGGAGGTCTTACAGTTCTCTTATTCCATCGATTTCGGTGGTTAAATTTTCATCTGCCGTTATAGAGAGACAAGGTGGCCCGACACTTTGAACTGCTTCCCCGATTGGTGGCATTGGAAAGGAGAGCGGTTTGTCTTCAATCTCATCCTCCAGAGCTTGTAAAAGTGATTCCCAGAAAGGTATAAACTTAAACTTGGTGGAGTGCCTGGTTCCTCATGCTCGATTTCATCTGCCAATACCTCCATCGCGTTACAATTTCGTTCGGGTTCAACCGAGCCCGAGGCAAAAGCTATCTGGATTGTTTTACACCAGTTGTTTGGGTCAAAAGGAGTTTCTGGGTTGATTTCTTCTCCTTGAGAAATTTTGGCGGCAAACCAGGTTACAAATACTCCACAATCAATCCCATTTTGTTGTTTGGGGCAGTCTTTTTGCTAGTCCTGCATCGTCCAATTTTGAGGATCACACTCGATATTCGTCTTTGCCGCATAACGTTTTAGGGCATAATAGAGGCTATGCATGTGTCTCCGGTGGAGATACCCGAAGTAATCGAATGATTGGATACGGCGTTGTTGTGGCCATGCAGTAATGAGAGCCCAGTGCCCGGTAGCTCTATTTATGTGTAACGGGATAATAATTATGTTCACAGAGAAAGGGTTGATTTGCTTGAATCTCTTTCCGGCTACTTGTGTATCTCTGTTTATCCAAGTCAGTGAAAAAAAAAACGGGTCTAACCCTAACAACGTGTGCCACCCGTTCGTAACTTCGCAACTACGGCGTTCTAAAAAGCCGAAAATATGCCTCTAATATCGTGTCGTTGAACAAATTTCCTTTTACAAGCCGCTGTAGGTCACTCTCAGTCATTTTAACCACCGGTCAGAGAACTGGCACCATCTGAAATTTAGCAAGCAAGAAACAACAATAGTTATGCAAAAGCCATGCAGGATTGAGACAGGGAAAGAAGGATATCGTCAGTGGTTAGTATACTACTTACTGGACAACCCTCGGAAAAGGGAATTAGGTTGTCTCCAAGGAAAATGAGTGGTAAGGTTTCAGTTCTTTAACTGGTGCCCGGCCAACTATTTTGCCTCACTCGTTTCTTGGTGAATGTAGAAAGAAGAAAAAAATTCGCTCCATCCGGTTGATGGAGAATGTACGGCCCCTCGAATTTTTCGGATAATTTTTTAGAAATGAAATTCGGTGCTGACGACAGAATGTGACATCTCCTCAATACCTGGTCACCTACACGGAACGGATTATCGCGTCGACGTAAGTTATAGTAATGGGCTTATTTGTTGAAAGCCTGCCTTAAATTTTTCGTGCAAGCTTCTCTTAGTTTATTAATTAAAACTAGGCGTTCGGAATGAATTGCGTTCTGTAGTTTTTCGCAAGATTCTTCTCGGCAGAAATTTAACATGGCAGGTGTAAACTTGGTTGATTCGTGTGATGATGTATTTATTGCAAATCTAAACTCTCCTAGAGAAATATCCCATGTTCGATGATCATCTCGTACATATTGCGATATCATAGTTTTAATGACTCGATTTGCCCTCTCATTAGGGATAGATTGAGGACTGTAAGGTGCGGTTAGCTGATGAGTGATTCCCCATTCTTTAGTTAGTTTTTGAACAAATTTGATACATACTGTGATCCATTATCCGTGATGAGCACTTCAGGAGCACCATACCGTAAAAGTATCAGATCAATAAGCTTTTGTGACATTTGAGGAGCGGTCACATTTTTTAGAGGAGCTAATTCTACCCACTTGGAGAAGGTATCTTGGAAAACCACTATATATCGGTTACCGTTTTTAGACCGCGGTAGTGGTCCAATTACGTTACGTCGCTTGTGGCCGCATACCATGGGCTGCGTGGTCGTCGAAAATACATTTTTCCTGCTCGTTTCTTAGAAGAAAAATATTCGGGGGCCAAAATGTGACGTATTTTTTGGTCACACAAATTTTAATTTCAGTTTCCGAAAAATACAGTCAAATTTACTTTCGTAGTTACCAGAATAGTTCAGTGGAGCTGGGAATTGCTCCAGGGGTCAAGTTGTTAATTACTTCGAGAGGTGTGAAGATGGTTGGATATAGACAGTTCAGGTGCCGGTGGCTAAAGCCTACTCAATGCACAATCATCATAGCCAGGAGAGGTTATAAGGAAAGGCACAATTGCAAAACCGATTGATAATTTTCTAAGTAACTTAGGGTGAATACTCTGAGTGTAATGGGGTATAATTATTTGGGTAGTAGTAAATGAATTATTATTCTACCTATGGAACCTTATAGATTCCCAAGGAATGGTAAGTTGGAAAAGGCTCTTAATAATAATTGTTTATAACTATTATTTAAAACTATAGTTAATGGTCGGCACGTTTAATAGTTATTGTGATAGGCAGAACCTTTTAGATTCCCAAGGAATGGTAAATTGGAAAAGGTTCTTAATAATAATTGTTTATAACTATTATTTAAAGCTATCGTTAATGGTCGGCACGTTTAATAGTTATTGTTTTAGGCGGAACCTTTTAGATTCCCAAGGAATGGTAAGTTGGAAAAGGTTCTTAACAATAATCGTTTATAACTATTAATTAAAGCTATCTTTAATGGTCGTCACGCTTAATAATTAATTTGTTAGGCGGAACCTTATAGATTCCCAAGGAATTGTAAATTAGAAAAGGTTCTTAATAATAATCGTTTATAACTATTAATTAAAACTATCGTTAATGGTCGGCACGTTTAATAATTATTGTGTTAGGCGGAACCTTATAGATTCCCAATAAATGGTAAGTTGGAAAAGGTTCTTAACAATAATCGTTTATAACTATTAATTAAAGCTATCGTTAATGGTCGTCACGTTTAATAATTAATTATTGTGTTAGGCGGAACCTTATAGATTCCCAAGGAATGGTAAATTGTAAAAGGTTCTTAATAATAATTGCTTATAACTATTAATTAAAACTATCGTTAATGGTCGGCACATTTAATAGTTATTGTGTTAGGCGGAACCTTATAGATTCCCAAGGAATGGTAAATTGGAAAAGGTTCTTAATAATAATCGTTTATAACTATTAATTAAAACTATCGTTAATGGTCGGCACGTTTAATAGTTATTGTGTTAGGCGGAACCTTATAGATTTCCAAGGAATGGTAAATTGGAAATGGTTCTTAATAATAATTGTTTATAACTATTATTTAAAACTATTGTTAATGGTCGGCATGTTTAATAATTAATTATTGTGTTAGGTGGAACCTTATAGATTACCAAGGAATTGTAAGTTGGAAAAGGTTCTTAATAATAATTGTTTATAACTATTATTTAAAACTATCATTACGAATTAACTTGGTTAGTAAGATATGGTATGGTAAGGTAAGCTGAGGGTAGGCAATGATTAATTACAAGGCTGCAAAGCAAAACAATATAATCTAAATATAAAGCACAGGCTAATTAATTATATAATGCAATGTTCATGAGAATCGAAACGTATGGCAAGTATTGAAGTACCCTACCGTGTTGTTGTCTTCTGTTTGTCGATTAGTCGTACTATCAGTCGCTGGTACACACTGAACAATTCACACAAAAAAACTGACTGACCCCTTGAACTTCAGCGGCGTGGGGTTTTTCTGCTGCTTTTTTTTGTTCTATTTTATGTCGTTGACAACTGTCACACCTTCTTACATAATCTTTCACTTGTTGCCTCCGTTGTGGCCAAAAATATCGTTCCCCTGTTATCTGTATTGTTTTATATACTCCTAAATGCCCAGAAGTCGGTAGGTCGTGGCATTCTTCCAAAACGGACTTCCTTAAGCCAGAAGCAACGCATAATTTAACCTCGGTCGTTTTGTCTATAACATCGTTTTTAATTTTTCGTTATTTTATAAAGTTTCTCGTCTTTGATCGTGTAATCTTTATAATAGTCTTGGTTAAGGGAGACTTTTTGGAATAATGTTTGGTACCAATCGTTGGAACTTACTTCTCGTGTTCATATTTTCCTAATCGCGTAGTTATTTTATTAACTTTTATCTTTACGTCGGTGGATGGCATCTTGGTCAATGGGTTTGGTGTTGTTTTATCTGACTCTCTGTTATGAAGATGACCCACGGGATAATGGGACAATGCATCTGCTACCCTATTTAAAGTTCCTTTCCGATACTTTATTTCAAAATCGTGAGCCTGTAATTCGAGGATCCAACGTGCTAATCTTCCAGAAAATTTCTCTAGATGCATCAGTCATTTAAAAGCTTGATGGTCAGTTATAGCAGTAAACCTATATCCTTCTAAATACGGACGAAACTTTCTTACAGCCCAAACTAGAGCTAAGCATTCTTTTTCCGTAACCGAAAACTTTTGTCCACTTTCCGACAATAGACGACTTGCAAAGGCAATTACCACTTCTTTGTTTTTATTTTGTGTAAGGGAGGCCTCAAGTCCATTTTGAGAAGCATCCACCTGTAGTACGAATTGAAGGGTGAAGTCGGGACACGAAGTAAGCTTCGTTTTTAAAGTTTGGAATGCATTCTCTTCCGTTAAGCACCAATTCCATCTAACACCTTTCTTAAGTAACTGAGTCAGTGGTGCTAAAACGTGTGCAAATTTATCAACAAACCTACGGTACCAAGAAGCTAATCTTAAAAAGCTTCATACATCCCGAACACATTTTGGTTTTGGGAAGTCAATAATCGACTTTACTTTATCGGGATCAGTTTTTATTCCGTTTTCGTTAACAACAAAACAACGTGTCTGAGGTATTTCAATTCTTTTTTGCAAAAATAACATTTTTCGGGGTTTACCACGAGCGCATCCCTCAACCTTTTAAAAACGTCTTCTAATAATTTTAAATGTTCTGGAAAACTTGAAGAAATCAGAATTAGGTCGTCAAGGTACGCAAAGGCATAGGGTTCTAATTCAATACCTATTATACTATCCAATAATCGTTGAAAACAAGCTGGAGAAGAATGTAGCCCAAATGGCATAACTGTAAATTGAAATAGACCTCTTCCAGGTACCGTAAATACCGTTACTGGTCGACTATTTTTCTCGAGAGGCACTTGCCAGTGCCCATTTTTTAAATCTATCGTAGATAAATACCGAGCCCCCTCAACTTATCAAAAATAGAGTTTATTTGAGGCAGCGGATAGGCATCTTTTTCACTTACAGCATTTACTTTGCGGAAATCAATACAAAATCGATATTTGCCCGTTGGTTTTCTTATAAGTACAATAGGTGAACTCCATGGACTCAAAGAAGGTTCAATGACACCGCCTATAAGCATTTTGTCAACTTCTTGGTTTATTATCTCTTGCATAGCCGGATTTCGGGGATAATAATGTTGTTTAATGGTGACATTCGATATCACTCGAATACTATGTTCTACTAAAGTAGTTCGTCCCTTCATATTCTGAAATTCAAGCAACTGTTCTTTTAAGAATATCTGCAAATGTTCGTTTTGAGTTAGCGTACTTAAAGCGTCGACCCTGTAACTTGTATCCGAAGAATGGGGTTTTTTATTGTTAGAGGCAGTAATCGTTATTAATTTTAACTTTTGTATTACGTCCATTTCAATAATTAAGGGCCTGTTTAATTTTGGCATATATAAAGCTTGTAGATTGTGTGTGTTATGTTGCATCATACAATCGAAATCACGCTTTGTTTATATTTACGAAAGAACTGTCCGCTAGGCTGACATTTAACTGGATGTCGACCGGTACTACTCCGTTTTGTGCCAATAATTGGATAACTCTATCACCTATTATCGTTATCATGGAACCTGTAACCAGTAGCACGTAAAAGGTTTCTCCGTGAATATTTACCGGAATAAACGGGCGAATGTCGTTTTGTTCTACTGTAGTGCACCAGCTAGTGTTAAGTTTTTTATTTTTTCGAGCCATTCATTCTATTCCTGGTAGGTTGTTCGGGGTATCGTTTTCCGAGGTTCAGAGTACCTCCCGCAGTCTGACCTCGATTGTCGTTTCCCTGTCTGCAGGGACAATGCACTGTTCTTATTCCTTCAGTTTTACAGTTAAAACATCGAATTCGTTTTGGCTGTCAACAGTCATGGAATCTGTGATCTTTTCTTTCACTGTTCCAGCATGTGGGGGACCCCTCTATTGGGTGTTTTTTTTAAGACTGTTCCATGTCCTGTTAATTACTGGTGTTCGAGTTCGACTAGTAGACTCAGGGGCGTGTTGGGGTTCTTTTGTTAGATATATTTTTTCGAAAACTTCTTTTCTATAGCCGGGTCCACACTGAGCAAATGTTCGACAAACATGTTTGACAAACAAGTTTGTTTCATGTTTTTTTAACAAACTTTTAAAAAGTTTGGCAAAAACATTGTTTGACAAACAAAAAGTCGATGTTTTGACAAACTTTTTTGTGTTTGCTTATATTTTGCCAAAAGTACATATTCTTTGGGCGACAGTCCAGTTTGAGCCGAGCTAGCAGTAACTTTTACATCTAAGTGATGAATGAACTTGTGATGTACCGTCGTCGTCGGCTTGCTATTTTAGCTGCAGCGTTCGTGGTTATCAACGAACCTCGACCTCGAAGATGGTGGCAGAGACAATTATTACAAAGAAGGTATGAATATAGTGGAGAGGATTTACGAACAGATTTGACAGCTGGCTGTTAGTTTACAAATTTTACACGTGTATCTAACGCAGACTTTGAAATACTAACTAACATGATTGGGCCTATGGTTTCTAAAGAAAACACGAACTTTCGCTTAGCAATAAGTGTAAATGATCGTTTGGCTATAACTTTACGGTACTTGGCAACGGGAGACTCATACCATTCCTTGATGTATTTATTTAAAGTATCTAAACAAAGCATATCTCAAATTGTTCCTCAGGTTTGTACTGCACTTTTAAACTGCTTATCAGACTATGTTAAGACCCCGTCTAATCCTGAAGAATGGAAAGTGATAGCAACTGGCTTTAAGCGAAGTTGGCAATTTGATCAATGTATTGGTGCTCTTGATGGCAAGCATGTTGTAAAACAATCGCCAGAGAACAGTGAGTCTATGTTTTTCAACTACAAGGGTCAACATAGCATTGTATTAATGGCTCTAGTGGACTCGAACTATTTGTTTATTTATGTAAACGTTGGGTGTCAAGGACGAATATCTGATGGTGGTGTATTCAAGAACTGTGACTTGTGGAAACTCGTTGAAAATGGTACCGGTCTGCCAGTGGACCAACCCTTGACTGGCAGAATATTTGCTGTTCCACATGTAATAGTGGCTGATGATGCTTTTGCCTTGCACAAGCATATTATGAAACCATTTCCGGGTCACCAAGAAAAGGGAAGTAAGAAAAGAATATTTAACTATCGTTTGTCCCGAGCACGCAGGTGTAGTGAAAATGCCTTTGGGATTGTCAGTTCGGTGTTTAGAGTGTTAAGAAAGCCAATGCTTTTAAGCCCTGAAAAAACTACTCTTGTCACTTGTACTTGCATATACTTGCATAACTTTTTGCGTAAAAGTACATCTTCAGTGAATGTTTATACCCCTCCTGGTACTCTAGACAGCGTTGATCCTGAAGGAAGAATTATTCCTGGAGAATGGAGGAAAGAGAACCAAGGACTAAAGTTATTTAATCCACTTCCGCGCACAGGCAGAAAAACTAGCGATTATGCGAAGTCTGTGAGGGAAGAATATGCCACCTACTTTGTATCAGACATTGGAAGTGTAGCTTGGCAAAACGAATACTCATAGACAGTCGTTACTAATAATGGTTAATGAATACAACATAAATATGTGAATTACTATATTATGTTTCAATGTCAATAAATAAATAATGAAATTCACTGTGCCATATCATTGAACTATTTTATTATGTGCCCATTCATAGTTTTATTTGAAAAGGTTACATTTCACGATGGGTTTATTAGCGAATTTCCATAGGAAAAATGAGCTATTGCAGTGACCCTTATGGTAAGACATAAGGTCGGGAGTAATAAATGAGCACCAATCAAATTACCATGGTTGGTTAAAACCCTAAAACATTAGGCCTAAACTTAATTTTGGAAATTCGCTCTACTCACGTCAGCGGTTCAGCTGCGTTATCGAATTATTTGAATACATTTCTCTTTTTGGGTTAGCCTACAAGTGGATTAATATTATAAAATTTTAAATACCTATTCAGTTTTTCAATGCATTTGAGCTTGGTCACCCCAAATTACCTTTTTAACTTGGTCACACTGTAATACCGTTATGCTAATTTTTGATATTAGCCTATCAATGTTACATGAATTTTGTGGTGTCTTGTTGGGTCCTAATTTGCTATGGTTGAATAAAATGGATAGTATATAGACTTATATATCTATAGGCTATTCATATTTTTTCTTTTAGTAATTTGTAACATTAGCCTATATGCCCTGCCTTTTATAATTTTTTTTTTAACTGAACACGTTACCGTAAACATTATTTGTATCTTTTTATAGGCCTAATCATTAACCGTCTAAAATTGGTTCAGGAACTTAATTTTTTTATAGTAGGCCTATGTTTATACTTATTATTTTTAATATGTAGTATACATTTTATTAAAATCAGGTGAATATTTGTAGAGAAAATATGGTTTTACTGTACAAGCGTTTTTATCTATAATGTAGGGCTACATGTCTTCGATAACAATGTTATTTTATTTACAATATTTAATTGATTTTAATAAAATGTATACTGCATATAAACTATATATGTATAAATAAATTATAAAAAAAATTGGGTTCCTATACAAAGTTTTAGACAGTTTAACGATGAGGCCTATAAAAAGTTACGAATAAAGTTTACGGTGGCGTATATGATAGGTGACGGGTTCGTATAAACAACAACTATAATATTTTTATTGTATCACTTCTAACAAATTATTACAAATTTTCAAAAATTGGTGGATCACTTGGTAGATAAATGACATAGGTACCAATAATTGAGGAAATGTCACTAACGACTTCCACTTCTTCACCATCTCTTTCTTCAAATGTCATCCTCTTGCTCTCCGGGTTTTCCATTTCTTTTCCATATTCTTCGAAATCTTTCATTTCTGCTTCAAAAATAATATTGTCGATTTTATTTTTCAACATACACATTCTCATTGGATTTTTTATTTTTCTAATTCGATTGGCAACATTTTCTCCGTAAACTGAATGTTCATCCTTTATTAATTTAGATTCCTGTTGGATGTCGTCAAAACAACTCTTCATTATATTATACGCATCATCCACTTGCCTTCTCTTAACACCACGTTTTGATATGCCGCTGCCACTCCTGCTGCCTTGAGTGACACTGGCAGATTTGAGCAGTGTACTGCTTCTTAAAGTTGAAGAATCCATTGGCGAAGGGATTTCACTTGACAAAGATAATTCCTCATTGTCATTAAATGGTTCTGGAATTTCTGAAATATCTTCCTGAGTCATACTAGATACAGTTGATCTTGGAGTATGTTTGTCGCCTAAAAATTTAAAGTAAGGAAGTCCCCACCAAGCCTTTTTTTTTCATACGTACCCATTCCTGACTTAGGTATTACATCCTTTTTCTCTCTTCTGAACTGTACTAATAGGCTCTCAATTTTCTTTTTAACTTCATTAACATTGTTGACTCCCCACTCAGTAGCAATACTCATATAACAGTCCTTTCTTTTAAACTTATTTTTGTAGTCATTGTCTGTAGTATCCCACAACAACTTACGAGACTCGTACAATTGTATCAACATAACAACGTTTTCATGACTCCTAAAGTCCTTAGGCCTACTCATTTTATTAATTGGTAATAACAAATTATTTTAATATTAAAAACTCAATACTACTCAAGTGTCTCAGATTAGAAACTGGCACAGAGTGACGGCAAACATCATGGATTATCGGTCAGAGAGCAAACATTCTCTTCAAACAAATATGGCGGCGCTAGCCGGCCACCGACCCCCGGTTTTTGTTCGTTGGCGCGTCCACATTGGAATAAGACAAACATTGTTTGTCGAACATTAGAAAGTTTGCCCAAACTTCAACAAATTGTTTTAGAAAACATGTTTGTCGAACATTTGCTCAGTGTGGACCCGGCTTATGAGTCGGTTCGTTCGAAAAATATTTTGAAATCGGAGCTTCTACTACACTGACATCGTGTGTTCGCGTTATTCTATTTTTGGGGTAATAAGCAGTTTCTTGAATTAAAGACTGACCTGGGTTAGGTGGAGGTAGATAACTCTTTGTTTCTTTTAAGTAATTTTCGTAACCTTCTGCTAAATGAATAAGTTCATTCATACTATGAAACTGTTCTCGCCTTAGAGTGAGTTTATATTCCGGTCTCGTGTTAGAGTATACACGATTTAATATAGCGTGGGTTGACTGGTCTCCCTTGCGACGCAACAAAGTTGTCAAAGCTACTACAAACCTTCGTATTGATTCATGTTCACCTTGAGTACGCCGCGTAATCTCTTCCTCTAGAGTGCGTTTATAGTCCGGTGGTAGAACTTGATCTTCGAAACTGGTAAGAAATTCTTGGTACGTATTCCAGGATGATTTCTGTACCAAAAGAGGGCATACCCTTTAAAAAGTTCCGGTAAGGCTTTTAGTAGTCCGTCATGCCTAATTTCGTATGATTCCACTAATTCGTTTAATCGTTCTATAAAAGAAATAGCACCATGCTCCCCATCGAATTTTAAATTCCACTTTCGATTGCAGATTGCAGTGGCATCTACGGTGCCTGGTTGCTCGTGTGAATATCGAGTACTAGGTGTAGTATAAACCGGTACGTTTGGAGTGGTATATATATGGGATGTAATAGTAGATGGTTCCGTTTGGGGTGGAATTATATAGACGATAATTTCTGCTTAACCGTATTAAAGTCGACTGTTTTGGGCAAACCTAATATTTCTCGAATATGTAACCCTTCGAAATTGGCTAAAGTGGTTTCGGAAATTAAGGAACGTGGTTCAGCTAAACTCTGGGAAGATGCAAGAAGGCTAGCACTAGACTTGCAAAATTCACTAAACCGTTTTCGAAGTTCTTCTAGGGTACCTTCGATCGGTAAATCGTATTTAATCATTTCCCGTTGTAGATCTTTCTCATTAAGGTGATATATCCAGCCTACTCGTACATCAGGGTCGGTTAAAATTGTTGGACTTTTAAGCATCTCTTGGAAAGAGGTAGTCACCGGAACGTGTAATTCTTTGTAAGAAGTGATCGGAGCCGGCAAACCTTGGGTTTGTTTTGTCGGAGGATCGGTAGTTTTAGTCGGTTTGGTCGTTGTTTCTGGGGGAGATATTTTCGTTTTAGCAGTTTCTGATGGATTCGGATTTCCTGGTCCACCTCCCTCAAGAATCACGAGAGACCCAAAAGCAAACCGCAAAATTCTCCAAAACCTCTCAAAAAAGATAAACATGATTTCATAAACTTAACACTAACTATCTTATTATGATTCTTAGTCGTCTAAGTGTCAGAAAATAGTTAATGACCCTATTGGTTACACATAAAGAACTCAAAAAATTAGGCCGCAGATAAGAATTTTTTTTTTTTTGCAGTTATATGGATATGATTTTTGAGTAATTGTAGACAATCGTCCCTTTTGGGGCGCCAAAATGTGACTTATTTTTCGGTCACACAAATTTTAATATCAGTTTCAGAAAAATACAGTCAAATTTACTTTTGTAGTTACCAGAATAGTTCAGTGAAGCTGGGAATCGCTCCAGGGGTCAAGTTGTTAATTACTTCGAGAGGTGTGAAGGCGGTCGGATATAGGCTCAGTTCAGGTGCCGGTGGCTAAAGCCTACTCAATGCACAATCATCATAGCCAGGAGAGGTTTTAAGGAGAGGCACAATTGCAAAACCGATTGATAATTTTCTAAGTAACGTAGGGTGAATACTCTGAGTGTAATGGGGTATAGTTATTTGGGTAGTAGTAAATGAATTATTATTCTACCTATGGAACCTTATAGATTCCCAAGGAATGGTAAATTAGAAAAGATTCTTAATAATAATCGTTTATAACTATTATTTAAAACTATTGTTAATGGTTGGCACGTTTAATAGTTATTGTGTTAGGCGGAACCTTACAGATTCCCAAGGAATGGTAAGTTGGAAAAGGTTCTTAACAGAAATTGTTTATAACTATTAATTAAAACTATCGTTAATGGTCGGCACGTTTAATAGTTATTGTGTTAGGCGGAACCTTATAGATTCCCAAGGAATGGTAAGTTGGAAAAGGTTCTTAACAATAATCGTTTATAACTATTAATTAAAGCTATCGTTAATGGTCGGCACGTTTAATAATTAATTATTGTGTTAGGTGGAACCTTATAGATTCCCATGGAATGGTAAATTGGAAAAGGTTCTTAATAATAATTGTTTATAACTATTATTTAAAGCTTTCGTTAATGGTCGGCACGTTTAATAGTTATTGTGTTAGGCGGAACCTTATAGATTCCCAAGGAATGGTAAGTTGGAAAAGGTTCTTACAGTAATCGTTTATAACTATTCATTAAAAACTATTGTTAATGGTCGGCACGTTTAATATTTATTGTGTTAGGCGGAACCTTATAGATTCCCAAGGAATGGTAAATTGAAAAAGTTTCTTAATAATATTTGTTTATAACTATTATTTAAAGCTATCGTTAATGGTCAGCACGTTTAATAATTAATTATTGTGTTAGGCGGAACCATTTAGATTCCCAAGGAATGGTAAATTGGAAAAGGTTCTTAATAATAATCGTTTATAACTATTAATTAAAACTATCGTTACGTTTAATAGTTATTGTGTTAGGCGGAACCTTATAGATTCCCAAGGAATTTTAAATTGGAAAAGGTTCTTAATAATAATTGTTTACAACTATTAATTAAAACTATCGTTAACCCTACATCCACCAGGTGCGCATGTGGGACACCGTCATGTTCATATTCGTTAT
>JAGFPH010004020.1:43449-59868 GCA_018207615.1 Philaenus spumarius | reverse complement strand
ATACCCTTGTTTGAATTGATTGGAGTAGTACCCAAGCCAAAGATAGGGACCTGGATACGGTTTCGAGGTAGTGCTAGGCGCTTTACACATCGCTCTGTTATGAATGAAGCCTGTGAACCAAGATCGATTAAGTCACGCTCAGTATGAAACGTACCATGAGTGGTTTGGATACAAAGTTGTACGGTATCAAGCAGTGTAGATGTAATCACAGTAGCTGAGGCAGAGACTATACTGGAACCCTCAGGTTGTTGTTCTGGTGTTGATGCATTTGATCTTGTTTGAGAATTATACGAGTCTAAGTGAAGATAAGTATGATGAGGTTTCCCACATTTATGGCAGCGATTCTTTGAAGTGCATTCAGGTGCCTTATGCTGAAAACTAAGACAATTTAGGCACGCAGCTTTTGATTTTATCCAATTGAATTTATCATTGGAGGTTAACTTTATAAAGTTTTCACAAACATATATGCGATGATCCTTTTGACAGTAAGAACACAATTTAGAAGATCGGCTAACAACAAATGCACGAGGAGACGAGTTGAATCCAGTCGATTTGTTTTCTTTAGATAATTTTGAATTACCATAGGCCTTCCAAACAGGTGTTTTAATTGAAGCTTGAGACTGAAATGGCATTTTAGAATTGCTAATATTCTGGCTCGCTGAAGCCTCCAATGATTTGCAATGGTCTTGTAAAAATGTCAGGACATTTGCAAGTGTTGGTAATTTTGATTGGTCTAATTGTCTTTCAAAAAATTGTCTTGTATGTGGATCTAACCCAAGGCGTATTAAAGAAGGTGTGTGCATGCGCAGCTTCTCCCTCCACTCCAGCCTACCCGTGACGTAGAGTGCTACAGTCGGAGCTCCAGTCTAGACTCCTTTGCCATATTTACCGCCGAAACCTGTACGACCTTCAAGCTTTTTTAACGTCAAATTAAGTTATTAATTATAGGCAACATAGTGTATTATTGTAATAAAATTTCTTATAACGAATAACCATTAATTATAATATATCTTTTTGGGCCGTGTTTGGCTGGGGTAACTCAAACAAAAAAGACAGCTTTTTACGAGTAAGGTTTCATCGATTCTCAAGAAATAAATCTTGAAATAAAAGAAATAAATAGTTGATCTACGAAATAAAAAGCTACACTATCCCTGATTAACATAGGCTATAACTCATTTTAATAAAAACATTTTGTATTTCAATATTTGTAAATTTAGTTGGAAAAAATCTTAGGTTAAACCTAGAATGATGAACCAACACTTGTATTTACATTCATTACCACAGCGACCAATTGAATAAAATAACTGTTTGCTCCAATATTTCCATTAAAAGCTGATTTCATACTTTGAAGCAATTATTTGTATTTTTAACTTTTAGGTTTGGTTTTTATTAAAGTGTAGACCTGAGCCTTGCTCGTTCTTTTAACCTTTATTATAACTGCTGTTATGAAATATACGAAAAATTTGATTTGAACTTTTAACATTATTTACCATCTTAGCATTGGGGTTATTATGAATCCTAAACAATTATTATAAAGAAAACATAAAATGATTATGTGTTAGAAGGTTCCAACGAGGTTGGCGTGCGGAGCACGCAGGGGTTTCCCCTATGTTTGTATATTTTGGATTTATAACTAAACAATTTTGTAGTACTTTTCTAAAACCCTTACTTTTGAAACTTTGGATTACCAATTTGGTTTTTTTTTCTTTTGAAACGCAAAAATAGAGAAATTTGTTTAAATATTTTGTTTATATGGCAATGTTCTCCATACTTTCCTGAACAATAAAATTTATAATAGTGTACACTTTACTTGAATAGGTTACATTCTATCTAAATGATAAATAATGACAAGTGTACAAGCAGTAAAAACGTACCTGACACTTAGACGGTTAAAACATATATTTTTAGAGTATTAAAATTGTTTTATGTTCGAAGTGGACAGAACTTAAGTCGTATCTGAAATGCTGTTGTATGTTATTAAATAATTTTAAAGAGTAACAAAAATAAAATATTGGTGGTACAAATTATTTTATTTATTTGATGTATAACTCTTTTAAAAAAATATAGCCCTAAAATATGCTAGGATACAATTACAATTTAAAAAAATAATTACAAAATAAATAGTAAAAAAATAAATATTTGTTAGTGGTCAAATTTACGATACATAAGTAATCCCGTGACAAAATTTTGACATAAGTAATCTAGAGGTTAATAGTGAAATAAAACTCAATGTTGTATTCACAACGACTTTTTATTTATCACCTAGACTACTATTTTTAAAATTATTTCATTGATAATTAATTTATATTAATTTGTATTTATTACTTATCCTTTGGTAGGCTAACTAAACAATCACGATTTTAGATGATTTCAATTTTTGAAAAGTAAATTTAGTAGCCTACTACTACTAGTAATAGTAGGCCTAGTAAACATAACAAAACCAATAAACTTTAAAAATCCCCATCTTATTGATGGTAAAAGGTTTTACCTTATAGAGTTTATGTCAGTATTTACTACATTTTATTCTCTACATTTCTATGTCTTTGAATGCCTCCCGAAAGTAATAGTAAAAAACTTCCTCACTTAGGGTAGTTTGTATGTCATTCAAACCCGTAGATTAAATTTAGGTTGTTTCAAAATTATACGCCTAAGAATATTTGACCACGGACATAGATAATTTTAATGCTCACTTTATTACCTTTCCATCGATACCAAAAACATAATTTTTAGACAACCATAAGTATTTAATTCGCAGTTTGAACAAAAGCTTGCAATTGCGCTCGGAACTACTGGTTCAGTGTGTAGCATGTGACGTAGCTGCGCGATCCGGACGAGTTTACGCTCCTCGATGCACACACCTTCTTTAATACGCCTTGGATCTAACCTTTGCAAAGTCATATGAGACATGATAAAGTCACTGAGATCTACCGGAAGTTTAATATTTTTAATAGCGCCGAGCCCTTCTGTTAAAGAATCAAGGAACTGTCGCAGTTTAAATGCTGATTCAGTTTGTAATGGTTTAAGTTGCAATATTTGATCTAAATATTGCCCAGCAATAAGACGAGGATTGTTATACCGATCAAAAAGTTTTTGTCATATTATTAAATAATTTGAAGACACAATTGGTAAAGATTTAACAAGTTGCAGTGCTTCATTAGTACATGATGAGATAAGATATTTAAATTTTTCAATATCAGAAATCGTTGGATGTTCATGTATTAAATTAGTGAACATATCTTTGAAATTAGGCCAGTCTTTGATTTGGCCTGAAAAGGAAGATAAAGTTTTGGTAAATTAACTCGAGGTAGGCCTATTGAAGGCGAACCAACAGGTTGGTTTATTGAACTTTGAATATTGATTTTAGCGCCCGGAATGCCTATAAATGATAAATGCAAACGTGGTAAATTTTCAAACAACTGATTTAAACGAATGTACGATTTAAAACGTGCTATGTGGCTATCCCCAAAAATTCCTATATTAATTTGATGTGAGTCAGCCATTCCTGGTTTAGCCTAGTATAAATATAACCCCCCCCCAAAAAAAAAAAAACAATAGACCAACTTATTGTTTTAATTTAATTGTTGTAGTTTTACAATGAATAATTATTTTTACTATAAATTTTGGGGCTTGGTCTGGGGGAGCTGTGAAGGAAACACAACATGATATCCAACGGTGAGTGACAACTGTTCAATATAATTATGGAGGCTAACAAAATCTAATTTTCAAAGATGAAGAGCAAAATAGTAGGCCATAATAATATATAAGTAAGAAAATATTGAGGTAAGAAAGGGAAAACCTAAATACAAAACAAATATACGGCTTGTCATTATGTTAGAAAAATGGTAAGGGTGTGAACTAGCCCACTTACATGGACTCGCATCAAACCTAACCTGTCTCAGACTGCTAGGTTAGGGTAGCTAAATTTGACAAAGTAGCCTACTCACAGACCTGTTGTTTAGGTAGATGAATATTAAATGTAATGTACTGCCATGGTTTGATAACGCAACAGACTAAGGTTCAATATATGCTGTGGATAAACAAAACTTAAGATTACTCCTGACTAAAAGATGGTAGCCTATATTCGCAAAGAATTTATTTGCTAAGTGTGGTAATAGTGTTCAAAATTCTTAATAACACATCTTAAAAGTAAAGAATTAAGCTCTAAGGTCTTACAATACTTAAATTGTTAAAATCAGGATTCAACTTACCCATTTTACACACAACACATTCTAGGCCTATGCCAAACAAATCAAACCTGTACCAGTTTGTAGGCTATAGATGGTGCTGAGACAGTGGTATAAAAAATAAAAAACCGTAAATTATCATTCAAAAATGGGTTTTGGTAGTGGGCAAGGATTAATTGATAAAATATTATGATTATTATAAGTTGGAATAATGTTTGGCCGAGTATAAAAGAAAAACGGTGTGACAAAGGAAAAACGGCGTGTAACGTCAAACATTTTTTGAATTTTAAGGAACCAAGGTGTTGTGGCCTTTAATAAGAATTCTATTATATAATTGATATAATACTAGTTATTGCATAGAATTAAACAACCAACAATAATATTGAACATAGTAATTAGTTTCTTTTTTATATTGTACAAACTGGATTGATCATCTAACAACTTTTGTCTACAACAATACCTTAAATTCACAAACATATGTTAATACAAAGAGGTATTATTAAGTAAAGATACTATAATTCTCCCATGCTTATTGAAAAAGTTCGGTTGAAGAAAATTAATTATTCAACATGAGTGATTACAAAGTCCCTTAAGTAACCAGGCTGACGGCGTGTTCTTGATGACCTACGTAGTTCTTGTAATTCATCGCCCGTTTCATTTTGATGTTGATCATTGACTTCAACATTTTCTGGGGTCCTTGGAATTATCACCATGTCTTCAATTGGAAAGTATTCTTGTTGTTTCTGTTCCAACGTTTGGTCGGAACTTGATAAAGTAGGTGTAAACCCACTGTCTTCATTGGACTATAATTTGCTCGTAGTTGGTCAATATGGCGTTTAAACACATAACCGCTATCAAGTTTTACCAGATAATGTAATAATCCGTACTTCCTGATTACTACTCCTGGTTTCCAGTGAGTATTATTATTTGAATAGTAATGTGCTTGAACTCTGTCTCCTTCCTTGAATTGTCTTGCCTTAGTTTGTTGTATATAAGCCTTTTTTTAAATAGTTGGTTTAAGAGCATCTAACTTTATTCGTATCTGTCTGTTTAAAAAGAGTTCTGAAGGTGTCTTTCCGTTAGCCAAAGGCGTAGCTCGATACCTGAACAGTATTTCTCTTATATTTTGTTTAATGGTGTAATGTTCGTTGATCATTGTCACTAGCCTATGTTTGAGTGTCTGTACATTTCTTTCAGCCAACCCATTTGTCGCAGGGTGACCTGGAGCTATGAATTTTTGGAAGATACCACCTTCTTTACAGAACCTTTGAAACGTTTCACTGATGAAGATCATTGCGTTATCAGACACCATTACTTCTGGGAACCCATAGCGTGAAAACACATTTTGGAGCATTTCAATCGTAGATGTTGAAGTTGGCGCTGATGTACATACTTCTACTTCTGCCCATTTTGACTTTGCATCCATGATAACTAGTAGATAGCTGTTTTGGTAGGGTCCGGCATAATCAATATGAATCCGCTGCCAGTTGTATTCTGGTTCCTCCCAGGGGTGCCGAGGTGCTTTGGGTGGATTATTCCTTGTTGCGGAACAAGCGGTACATTCTCTGTCTACTCTTTCAATTTTCCTATCAATGGATTTCCAATACACATATCGGCGGGCAAGTTGCTTCATTTTCGTTGATCCGATATGTGTGTAATGTAGTTCAGATAGAACTAAATTTTGAAGGCTTGCTGGGATGACGACACGTTGGTCTCTGAATAAAATATTACCATGGATAGTGAATTTTGACTCCATTGAATTGTTTTCCCGTAGTGTTTTTATTACTTTTGATAGATGTTCATCTTTCTCTGTTTCTTCTCGAATAGATTCATAAGTTAGATCAATTGTTGAAATTACTTCAATTACTGAGTCACATATTTGGCTTACTTCAGAATTTATGTATTTCTCTGTTTGTGGTGTTGACTCAATTGGTGCTCTTGATAAACAATTGACATTGGCGTTTTCTGTTCCCTTTTTAAAAACAACCTCATAGTCAAAACCTGATAGGAAAGCAGCATACCTATGAAGTCTAGCTGATGTCATCTGAGATAGTTTAGCATTCGGATGAAAAATTCTCACTAATGGTTTTTTATCAGTTATTAATTTGAAAGATCTTCCAAACAGATATTGATGAAAGTGTCCAACAGAAAAAACTAATGCCAATTGATGAAAGTGTCCAACAGAAAAAACTAATGCCAATGCTTCTCTGTCCAGCTGTGAATAATTCTGTTCTGCTTGATTTAAAGATCTTGGTGTGAATGTGATAGGATGTTCTTGACCGTTAATAATATAAGAAAGAATTCCCGCAACACCTTGAGGACTGGCATCACAGGTAAGGTGAACAGGTCAGGTTGGATCAAACGGAGTAAGTACTTGATCGCTGGCAATTTCTTGCTTGAGCCTTTGAAAAGTTTCACTACATTTTTCGTTCCAGTATAATTTTGCGTTTTTGAGTAGGAGTCGTCGCAGAGGAGCTGTAAGAGTGGATGCATTAGGAATAAACTTTGAATAATACATTACCATACCTAAAATTCTTCTAACTTCTTCAATTGATGTTGGTCGTTTCATTTTCAGGATTGCATTGACCTTTTCGGTTGATTTAAGAATTCGGTTGTGTTCAACAACATAGCCTAAAAATTCTATGCGTTCTTTGAAAAATGAACACTTATCTCCGTTGAGATGTAAGTCAAATTTTTGTAGTTGATTGAGACATGCATGTAAGTTATATCTACACTCTTCTAATGTTGAGCCATGAACTACAATGTCATCGAAGTAATATTCAGTCTTAGGTACTTCCCTTAAAATTTGATCTATAATTCGATTAAACTCAGCAGGAGCGGTTTTAATTCCAAAGGACAGTCTGTTCATCCTGTATGTTCCTCGATGAGTTGTGATGGTTTGTATTTCACTTGATTGTTGATCAACTTGAATATGAAGATAGGCCTTGTATAAATCTAACTGACAGAAATATTTGGAATTCCGTAGACTGTTTAATATCTCTTCAATTTTCTTTATTGGATAGTGGGCATCTGTTAGCCTTTCTTTCACTCCTACTTTGTAGTCAACGCAGAGACGTACTCCGCTATTCGCTTTTGGAATAATGATGACAAGAGGAGATCCCCAGTCACTGGAGTCGATTTTGCTGATGATTCCCGCAGCTTCAAGAGACTTTAGCTCATAGTCTACTTTTTCTCTTATGGCGTAAGGAACGTCACGTTCACGGTGATACACAGGCTTTGCTTTATCTCGTAATTTGAGTGAGACCTTGTAGTTAGGTACACAACCTATTTTCTGTTCGAAAATTGTTGGGAAAGATAATTTTATATCACGATTGGCATCATCGATATTATTGATGGGTTGATCAGTAGATTAATGTTGATCTACTTCAAATAAATTTATTTTGAGATTTCGAATCCACACTCGTCCTAATATGAGCCGTTGAGAGGAAAAGTGGTGTAAGTCAATATTAGTCGGTTTTGAGATAATTAAGGTTTTATTAGAACTATCATTGCAAATAGGAAAGATTTAAATACGGAAATATCTCTCCAAATCACTTTTACCAAAGGTTGAAGCTAGCTACTTGTTTGTTTACTTTGTCATTTATATGTGTTTATCTATTTTTTTTATATTTTTGAATTTAAAACTTTTGACTTACACCACTTTTCTTTAAAAATGTATGGGTGAAAACGTAATGAAAAAACATTAAACTTGAACAACTTGGTGTATTTTGCATACAAAAACTATGAAACAAATGTTTAAAGGTAAGAAACAACTTATTCTGCTTTATATCAAGTCACCTCATCAGATTCAGATTCTGACTGCCTATCTATTAGAGGACTGTCATCAATAGTTATTATAATTTCGTCTGACTCAGTATTTAAACTGTTGAAAAATGCATGATTTACTGGTGGAATGTAGGGTAGCAAGTCTAACATGTCCCGTTTCTTTGCCGATGTCACTGGCCGCTGGCCAGGGTACAGTGGTTCTAACGGGATGTTCCCAAGATGGGCCACTCTTCTTCCTTTCTTTGCAGGGGTGATGTCAATAGCAAAGAACCCCATATCCTCGTTAAGTGTTTCCTTATAGAAAATTTTGAATGGTTCTTCTTTTAAGTACCGGAGCCATTGTATTTTGTGCCATGATACTTTATCTCCCAAAGTGTTTTTCTTCTTCTTGTGATGGCTTTTTTTAAATTGACTGTAGAGAGAATTTCTTTCCGCTCCATTACTTTAAGACAGAAGGGCTTTTTACGTTTGGATTTCACCATGGCATCATACCAATCTTGAGGAACATTCATCACTCTACCTTTAGAATACGTCTCAATGACCCCAAAATCGGCATCATTTGGTAGAAAAGAATGACCACTTGTCATGAACTTTTGGTCAATCACCTGTATGTGTGTGCTCTCATTTTGAAGGAAATTCATGCACATCAGTGCTACTTTTATGTTACGATTTTGCCCTCCGCAACTGTCACTAAACATAATTACATGGTCAGCATTTTCAGGAACTCTGTTACGAAAATGTTCAACTAGGCAAGATACAATTTCTTGTGATCCACGGGAGGCTACTGTTTCGTCCCAAGCGTACAAGTAGGCTGAACCACTAGACAGCTCATGACATCCTACATTATAAACATACATGTTCCGTTTATAATACGCAACAGAGCATGTCAGGGTTGGAAAAGCAAGAGCCTTTTGAAGATCAAAAGTTAAAGCATAAACCTTTGTGTCATCTTTTTTGCAATCTTCTTTAGCTTGCCGTAGTTTTTCTCTAGCAAGTTCGGCCTTGCGTAAATGTAACTCTTTGCAGGTTTCAAGATCCTGTTTCTTCTGTGGGTCCTCACAACAATTGATTTTTATTTTGAAACTGTCACATTTCGTACAAGTATCTTTATGGGGTGCATGAAAATGTAAATTGTATTCAAAATTAAAAATATAACGGTACTTGGATTCAGAAACAGGATCTGTATTGATAGTGGCACAGTGGTCTGTGTATAAGTTGTATAATAACCTAATGTTAAGGAACTCAGACAGGTACTTTCTATCAGGGTTGTGAGCCCTCGTATAATGTGACTGGTATGCCGGAAAGCTGTCAATGTGATCTCTTACAATTTGTAAACGAGCTTCATCTACTTTGTTCACAGATGGTCGTTTTCCTCTTAAATCACTCCCAGGTTCACACCCATCTCGAATTTTCTTCAACGCCCTGAAACACCTCCCATCAGAAATTTTAAAAGTCTTTAAAAAGTACTGTTTACACACCTTAAGATGTTTATCTGCTAACTGCAAGTGGTAACTGATAGTTGAACTTTTCATGCCTCGACTTCCGTCTCTTACCCGATGTACCTTTGGTGTACTTTGTTTACATAGCCCACAAATGTATGCATTTTGTATTTGAAAACTTCCCATGCTGTAAAAATGATCAAACAGTTTCTTTCTCTGCTCTTCAATTTCATTATCACTGCACTTCATTTTGCAATTACAAGGTGGATTAGAGAATGTTTTCTCAGAAACCTGTTTACCCTTACCAGTAACATAGGCCTTACCACGGTTCCGCTTCATTTTACGTTGTTCCTTTTTATTAAGATTGTGTTTCCTTTTGCGTGTTCTCACAACCAAAGGTGCAGCATCGTTATTGATTCCATCCGAGTCTTCATTACGCACTTCGAGTTCATTAGCCACTTCAGCTTCATTATCTGTAACAAAACCAAAAAGAATTAAAATAGGCCTAGCTAAAACATTGTCAATAATAAAATTGTTTATTGGTATAATTGGTGACTACGGGATGTCAAGGTAAATATTGTAATAAGAACGGACAGCCCAAATTGTAGTATATGTTGGCCTAGCGCATACTGTTATGAATGTATGTAAGTTAAGGTAGGCTTGTGCACACAAATTGCATTGTAGTATTGAATGTTTACATTCTAACATGGTCTTGGAACCTAATGGTGTTTTATAGTAGGCTAATGTACAGAATCAAACTGATAGTTTGGCAAAATATACTTATTCATAAAGCAACAGAACCATTCACAATTTTTAAGGTTATGTTTATTCTTACCTGATTCTTCTGTTGGTATATATTCAGATCCAGAATCCTGGAGGATTGAGATTTCAGACAAACTAGAATCACTACTCATTTTAGATAACTGTAAAAGTTAGTTATTTAAATTTAAATTAATGATTTACTCACATAAACACAGACCACGATCAAGAACAACTCTCAGAAAGCATGGCCAGGTCTCATGGAATAGTGAAGTAAGTCAACTCCTCTCATGGAGTAATGAAGTAAGTCAGACTCTGGTCAGACTTACACCACTTTGGTTTGTAACAATATCAGCTGTTTCATTTTCAGCATTTTTTTACTGTCTCATGAACAGATGTTACTGAGTAATATTGACTTACACCAGTGTTTCATATGATAAAATGAGCTTTCAAGAACCCAAAACAGCATTCAACTAAAATGATTTAAAAGTTGACTTACACCACTTTTCCTCTCAACGGCTCATATAGCTGGATATTGCTCTGGTACAATATAAATTTCCCCTTTGAAAGACTTTGATCGATAATTTGCATTCACTTCGATTTTACCATCAGGAGTAAAGTTATTTTGTGTATATGATTTAAAAATCACATTTGTTGGTTGAATTGTAATATTGAGATTTAACCTTTTGAAAATATCTCGGGGTAGAAATGTGTAACCTGATCCTGAATCCACTTCAAATTGAATAGGTATGCCTTCAATATTTACGTATGCATGAAATCGTTCAATTCCTTTTGATATATATGATGGTTTATTTTGAAAAACATCTACAATGTTTTGAATACCATAATCTTGGTTATGTATGTTTTCAATATTTATAAGATTAGTCGATTGTGTTTTAACTTTTGAATTTCGTTCAATAAGTGCACTGATACATACATTACCAACATGTCCTTGTTTAAAACATTTTGAACATTTTAACCTGGTTTTATCTGTACGACAATCCTTTGATATATGGTTTTGTTTACCGCAGCGTAAACACAATCCATCGAGTCCCATATCTTTAAAATTTATTTTAGACTTATAAGAATGTTTTGATTTTGAATTATCATACATGGTCTTTTGAGATCGAGAATAGTTTGGTTTTGTGTTATAATTACTTGATTTAGGACTGATTGAAACCTTGTTTATCTCTGGTATTGACTGTGCTTGAAAAGGTATTTGATTAAACAACCTTGAATCAAGTTTAGAGGCTTCTAAAGCAATTGAGGCGGTAGCTGGAATAAGGGCCTATAAGCCAAAAGTATGTTTTGAGAAAACAGCCTCCAAAGTTTTCAGTTTTACCTCAGAAATTTATTTATTTTTTTACCCTTGATCGCCCCCTTTTTTTAATAATTATACTTTCTTATAAATACAAGTAAACAAAGAGTTTAGTGAGGAAATAACCTTTAATTATTTAAAAATACTATATAAAAAAAGGCTTCATAGGCCCTTCTTCTAAAGAACGAATTTTTCATTCATTTTATTCTTCTATGGAAGAAGGGCCCACAAACCCAATACTTAACACTTAAGATTTTTAGGAGAAATTGGTTATTAAAATACATTTTACAGTAAAAACAATTCATTGTATTTAAGAAATAAAATAAAACTCGTCCTAAAACCAAAAACAATATTTTGTAAGGTACTCATCATCGGAACAGTTTTCATTTTCTTCTCCAACAACATTCGGAGTGTCTGAACTGTGTTCTTCAAATAGTTTTTTGTAACATTCTCTACTTTCTTCTTTTAAATACATAAATAAGTCTTCAATGTCCTTTATTTTAGATGATTTTAGAGTACCTTTTGGAGCTGGTTCTAATGTCAGTTCAGCTGGAATATTCTTTGCATACTTGAATGGGTTGAGAACCATACGAACTGGATACGAGCAACACACCGCACGGTTTATATTTTAAAATACAATATTGTTGAATTTTAAAGGTACTGTTCATACTTTTTGGCTTTTTCTCAAAATGAGACATAAGAGCCTTGTCCCAATCTAATACAATGCTTTGATCATTTACAAGAATGAATGGTGAAGGGTTTTGTCTTGATGATTCGATTTGTTCAAGATAAGTTTCTGGGACTTCCACAGTTTCTAGTTTTTTCATAATGTTTCGAACAATACCGAAATTTCTGTCACACTGTCCGAATGAGTGTCCTCGAATGGGGAACAAGTGAAGGACCTCAACATTGAAAGTTTTGGCGAGCCATGAACAGAATCTAAGCAGTGTTTGGTTTTTATTTTGGCCTCCAGCTGCGTCAGACAGCAAAATTATTTTCTTAGTGTTGGGGAAGTCTTGGATTTTTTTACTGACACAATCAAAAACAAATGAAGCTATTGTATTTGCTCCTTTTTTACATTTAGACTCCAGAAATGTATACATGAAAGTGACATCATCATTGTGTACGTGAACACAAAACAGATATAGCCACAAAAGTCTTTTGTAGAACTTTGAAGTCACTGTAAGTTTTGGTAGGGGGAAATTTTGAGCGTAATCAAATTCAATGACCAGGACCTCACCCCCTCCTTCTTTAGCATCTGTTATAAATTAATTTTTCATCTTTAAATAGGAATCAACCTTTCTTTTGTGAATGTTGTATTCCACATGACAAGCAACATAAACAGTAAACAAACCTGCTTGGAGCCAAAACTTCTCATGAGCTGACCTGCATTGCATTACAAATACAGTGCTACCAACTCCAAAAGTTGAAATATTTTACTAAGATTTGGTAGACTTATATAAAACATCATGGAGAATCCATTTTTGCGTTCTCCGGAAGAAGGGCCCATGGACCTATAGGCCCTTATTCCAGCTACCGCCTCAATTGCTTTTGATACTATATCCTTGAACTCTGTTATGTCGGATTGTAAGAGATGTTCACGGATAGAATTATCTTTGATTCCTCGTATGAATTGAGCCCTAAGAAAAATATCAGCTACTGATGTTTTACATTCACACTGAGAGAAAAATTCACAATTCCCTAAACACATTCTTAGGTTAGCTACAAAGTCAGAAATTGATTGTTGATCTGTTTGATAAGTTGACAAAAATTGATGTTGATATACTAGAACATTTTTTTTTTTTGGTGCAAGATGTTCTTCTAATAGTTTAACTAATTCATCATAGTGTAATTCATCTGGTCTTTTAGGTGCAGAAAGAGTCATAACAATGTTAAAATTATTTGACCCGATAGAATTTAATAGTAGTCTGGTACAGTAATTTTTATCTGTTTCGATGTGTTTCATTTGTATATAATTATCAAAACGTTGTTTGTAATTTGAAAAACTAACTTTTTTAGGATCAAAATTTTCAAAATTTGGAACATAGGCTTTGTTATAAACAACTTCCGAAGCAATGTTTTCCTTTGAATCTTTATTAGAAAGTAAACTTTTTAATGTTAAAATCATAGTCTTTTGCATTTCTTGTTGAATTTCTAAATAATTTTTTAACTGTTCTGAATCCATATTCAGATTCAAAAGTACTCAAATAACTTGAAATTGAAAAAATATAAAATTCTTTATAAATATTTGATAAGTTATGTATTTAAAACTTGTTGTTTCTAAATACGTTTGAATAGCCTAATATGTTTTAAAATTGATTTGCGTAATCTAGGCTAAGCATACTTACATCCGTTCTATGTAGGCCTATAAGTATTAATATTTATTTAATCTTTAATCCTCGTCGCCAATTCTTGTTGTGGCCTTTAATAAGAATTCTATTATATATAATTGATATAATACTAGTTAATGCATAGAATTAAACAACCAACAATAATATTGAACATAGTAATTAGTTTCTTTTTTATACTGTACAAACTGGATTGATCATCTAACAACTTCTGTCTACAACAATACCTTAAATTCACAAACATATGTTAATACAAAGAGGCATGATTAAGTAAAGATACTATACAAGGTTTTTAAAAAAAATATTACGTGAAAAGAATAAAATTAGTTATGTCCAGACAGACAAAGGAGTACCAGAAAGTGCCGGAAAAAAAACTCACTCTGTCTGCTACCATTCTGCAAGGTGACCGGCCCATACCGGTTGTGAGACCACGTGAATCTTTAATAGTTAATTATTTCCCGAAGGCAATTCTGGTAAACCAAAATATCCGCCGCTGGATCCGAAGCCAGCCTTGATGAGCCTATTTTGTAACTAAAATTATCTTATTTATAAATTAACTTATAATTTAATTAACCGAATGAACTACGCCTCACATCACACTTGGCCATGCAAGGCCGAACCAAGCTAATGTGTTAATTATTAATTAACGAACTACATTGTGGTTGGGAATTTGTCACCATCGGCCCCCCACATAATCGGTAGCCCCGTGGTGCCTTGTTAGCCAACCATAATGATAAATCTGCACATTAATTATAAATCTTAAACCTAAACCTAAACGTCACTGCCACTGGTTGCCGGTTCCAACACTAACTGCCGTTTTTCCAGACTGAATCGCATAGCGATCACGAGTAGTTCGTTACGCTTCACTAATCTCTGCCCCGATCTGGAGACTCAGTGGCTCCCTGAGATCATATGTATATACATGGATCTCAGGTCGCCACAGGAGACTTACCTACTGAAAGGATTACACCCATTAAACCCTTTCAAAAAACAGGTGTTGATTTTGCTGGTTCATTTTACATCAAAATTCACACACTATGCTCAGCAAAAATTGTGAAAGTCTACTTATGTATTTTTGTATGCTTCACCACCAAGGCAATTCACTTAGAGATTGCCATGGATCTAAGCACTGACGCATTTATCGATACATTGCACAGATTTATATCTAGAAGATATGTTAGGACATGTACTGTAATTGTGGCATTAACTTTAGGGGCACCGCATCAAAATTAAACATTAGTACCCAATTCTCAAATCTACCTAATTTCAAAACTAAAATTGCAACGTTCACAGCAGACCAAAGAATTTATTTCCACTTTCTACCTCCTGCCGCACCTCATCAAGGAGGATTATGGGAAGGTGCTGTAAGAAGCGTTAAACATCATCTAACCCGCATAATAGGTGAACCCAAACTACCTTTAATGGATTTCATAACATTTGCTACTCGTGTTGAAGCTATTGTAAACTCGAGACCACTTATACCACTTTCCAGTGACCCATATGATTTAAACGCTCTCACTCCAGGACATTTTCTAACTGGACAAGCTCTGGTGACCTTGTCGGAACAAAACTTAACCGAAGTAACCCATAATCACTTAAAACATTGGCAACAAGTCCAATAATTCACGCAACAACTCTGGAAACGTTGGAGTCTCGAATATCTTCACACTTTACAACAACGCACAAAATGGACAAAACCATCTGAAAATTTAAAGGTAGGGGATTTGGTACTAATACATGATCAACAAACACGCCCATTAGCTTGACCAATGGGTCGAATTGTGGAAACGCATCCTGGCACAGATAACAACGTGCGAGTAGTTACAATACGTAAACCTATTGGTGTTTTATCTCGACCTTCTGTCAAAGTTTTTAAGCTACCTATTGAACATTAAACTCCATTATTTACACTTTTTACCCTTGTTTCCATCCCTCTGTATCCTGGTACCACACCTTACGGGCACCTCTCCTAATATCCTGAATCGGATAACCTTATCAATTTTCACCAATTTCTTCTTCTAAGTCATACCCATTTGTTCCTTTAACCCGTCATTTTGAAACCATTGTTTCAAGGGCGCCATTGTTTAGTATCTTTATTTGCCCTCAACAAATAAAACTACGTTTATCAATACCAGACCACAATAATTACTTTATTATACAAGTACAGAATTGTCCAAGGTTAAATGATATCATCGTCATCCACGATTGGTCCATGGTCATCGGCATAATGTATCACGTGGTTAGGAACGCCGTTCTACCTTTAACAAGGGTAGATAGTCTTTACAAGAAAACAGTTCGATAGTACAGCTTACAAACGCCTTTTCATTTTTATATTATTATTTTCGTTTTGATTTCATGCAAGGGCATAAATAACGCTACACGAACCTGGTAATTATTAACATTACTCAATCTAGTAAAATCAAGTGCAATCAGTGTAGATTTAGAATGACTAAAATAGACCATTATAAATTTAGTGATTTCAGTGCGCGACACGTTCGCCTACAACCTCCAACGCTTCCGGAAGTATGCTGGTGGACAATTCGATCATTCAAGGTATGGACTTTAAGTTACTCACATAATATTAT
>JAGFPH010004020.1:17562-39684 GCA_018207615.1 Philaenus spumarius | reverse complement strand
ATTATCTCGTGCTCCAATTCTCATACCAAACTCTGGTTGACGAAAGTCATTTCCAGTATTAGACCTCTGGGCGAGGATGTTGAGCTTATCGTTGGTGACCGAAAGGATATCCTGCGGGCTACCAAGGTGTTCCTCAGAGCACCTGTCAAGCTCTCAGGGACTCCAGAAAGGATCCGGGATATGCTTGACAAGCAAAACCCGAGCTTCAGGGTCAAAGACTGGAAGACCTTGGCGACAAAGGAGGACCCCAAAGGCCGTACCTTTGTCTTCCTGGTTGACGACTCGTCTCTTGCAGCCATCAAGGCAGCAGGATGCAAAGCGCATGTAGGACTGTGGCAAGTCTCTCTTGTCTTGTTGTCAGGAAGAGACAATGCTGAAAGTCCTGCAGATAAACCTCCACCACAGTAAGGCGGCTTCGGCCTCCTTCTGCCAAACATTCCGGCAAAAACACATCGACCTGGCGCTGATCCAGGAGCCTTGGCTCCATCGAGGTCGGATCGCAGGACTGGGAGATGCCGAAGGTAAGCTTATTTTTTGTAACTCAATTAATAACAACCGAACCTGCATTCTTGCAAGGTCGGGAGTACAATGCTTGCCTTTAATCGATTTTTGTTCCAGAGACACCACTACAGTGATAATCCACTGGCAGAATGGGAAGGACAACAGGGCCTAATTTTGAGCTCCGCTTACCTGCCACATGATGCCAGTACACCTCCTCCATCTAGAGACCTGGAACTCCTGGTGGAGGCTTCAACTCTCAGAAGGCAGCAGCTTCTGGTGGGGTGCGACGCCAACGCGCATCACCATCTAGGATGGGGCAGCACTGACACCAATACAAGGGGTGAGTCATTACTAGATTTTCTCTTGTCTAATAACTTACAAATTGTTAATGTAGGCGATACACCGACCTTCTCCAATAAAATCAGGAGTGAGGTCATAGACATTACCTTTTGTACAGAAAATATAGCAAATCTGATTAGGGACTGGCACGTATCAACAGAAGCCTCCCTGTCAGATCACAAGTACATAATGTTTCAACTAGAAACACACAACACAAAAGCACTATTCAGGGATCCGAGGGCTACCGACTGGGGGTCTTATTCGGATCAGCTGTCGGCGGTACTCGGCTCCATGACGGGAGCGATTGCAACCTTTCCAGACGTGGACCGAGTGGCCTCCTCACTTCAGGAGGCCATAATGGACTGCTATCTGGATAACTGCCCTCTGCGATCTAAAACTGGTAGATTTAATACCAGATGGTGGTCTCCGGACCTTGGTCGCAGAAGGAAACAATTAAGAAGGCTGTTTAATGCCTCCAAGCGGAGCGGTGATTGGAGGGAGTACCATCTAGCTCTCACATCATACAGCAAAGCTATCAGGCAAGCCAAACTTGATTCCTGGAAGGCATTCACCAACAAAGTGAATAGCCAAAAGGAGGCAGCTAGACTGCAACAAGTAATGGCTTCAAAACCTCATAATCCTGTGGGCACCTTAAGGAAGCTGACAGGAGGTTACACTAAAACAGCGGAAGAGACGCTCAAGGTACTACTTGAAACTCACTTCCCTGGATGCATAAATAGTGACACTGCAGACGGTAGTCGGAGTCAAGCTGGGGATAGTTCTTGGCCGAGGGCATCCCGGGCTGATTGGAAACTGGCCAGAAGCATTGTCACTATTTCTAAACTAAAATGGGCGATAAACAAATTCAGCCCATTTAAATCACCTGGCGGAGACGGAATCTATCCGGCATTATTGCAGGAAGGACCAGACTCCCTGATTCAATGGATCTGCAAGCTATCTAGAGCCAGTGTAGCCTATGGCTACATTCCAAAGGCGTGGAGAGCTAGCAGAGTAACATTCATTCCTAAGCGCGACAGAACAAATTATTCTGATGCCAAAGCTTATCGACCTATCAGCTTATCCTCGTTTCTCTTAAAAACAGTGGAGAGGCTAGTGGAAAGATACTTGAGAAAAGGGGTGCTCTCTGAGGTACCTCTTCATCGAAATCAACACGCCTACCAACCGGGAAAATCCTGCGAAACTGCTCTACACAGTCTGGTGGGCAGAATCGAGGATACCCTGGCAAGGAAGGAAATAGCCCTGTGCGCTTTCTTGGATATAGAAGGCGCATTCGATAATACTTCGTTTGATTCAATAGTGCGGAAACTGCAAGAGCGAGATGTGGACCCGGCCATAACAAGGTGGGTGCACTCCATGCTACGAAGCAGGCGCATACAAAGCTCCCTACTTGGTGAATTGATTGAGGTCACGGCTACAAGAGGGTGTCCACAGGGAGGAGTTCTTTCACCTCTGCTGTGGAGCTTGGTGGTCGATGGTCTCATTACAGAAATTAGCCAGTCAGGAACATACATCCAAGGCTATGCAGATGACATAGCAATCTTGGTTATTGGTAAAAATGATGACACTGTCTCAGATATCATAAACAGAAATCTGAGATGTGTTAAAACATGGTGTACAAGGGAAGGCCTCAACGTCAATCCCAACAAAACCACTATAGTTCCCTTTACAAGGAAAAGGAACTTAACAGCCCTGGAGAGGATATCCATGGACAACATCCGGTTGAATATTTCCGCGTCAGTAAAGTATCTTGGAGTAATTCTTGATCAAAAGCTGACATGGAATGCACACCTGGACAATCTGATTCTTAAGGCAAAATGGGCGCTACTGGCAACCAGACGCTTTATTGGAACTACCTGGGGTCTCAAACCTCATATGGCTCTTTGGCTGTATGAATCTGTGATTAGACCCCAAATTACATATGGAGCGGTGGTTCGGTGGAAGAAATCATGCCAAACTGCTGCTGGTATCAAGCTAACTGGTCTACAACGACTTGCATGCTTATGTATAACTGGAGCTTTCAGAAGTAGCCCTACAGCAGCTTTGGAGGTGCTCCTTGGACTTCCGCCCCTAGACATTCACATAATGTCGGAGGCAAGGAAGTCGGCATACAGACTAATAAGTGTGAACGAATGGTGGAGGGGCATGCCAGGAGCAGGACATTCCGACATTGTGAACACTGTACTTAAAAACTCGGTGTTAGACATGGTGACTGACGCAATGCATACCGAGTACGTTTTTTATAGACCCTTTACAGTAACCCTCGGAACCCGAGAAGACTGGGAAGGAAACATCAAACCGGGATCTGTTACAGGAACTCTAGTCTGGTACACAGACGGGTCTTTGATGGGCAGCAATTCTGGCTATGGCGTATACAGCGCTTCACCAAGGACTAACATTGGTGCAAGTCTTGGGACGTTCTGCACAGTCTTCCAAGCAGAAATCTTAGCAATTACTGCTTGCGCTCACTTAGGATTGTCGAATGGATACAGGAACAGACATATCCTAATACTTTCTGACAGTCAAGCAGCACTTAAAGCGCTGGACTCAGTACAAGTCACATCCAAACTGGTGAAGGAGTGCCTCTCAACACTAGTCAGACTCTCCACATTAAACATGGTGGAATTGAGATGGGTGCCCGGACATCGTGGCATTCCAGGAAATGAGATGGCGGATGCTCTTGCAAAGAAAGGAGCATCTACACCATTCACGGGGCCAGAACCAATGTGCTGCATTAGCCGTAGCATGGCAAAGAGCGCAGTAAAAAACTGGGCCAGGGAAGAGCAGCGCCAGAGATGGTGTAGATTACCTGGGCACATTCAGAGTAAACGACTGATCAAGGGACCAAACGCCAAGCTTACTAAATCCCTAATCAAGTTAAACCGACCACAACTCAAAAGAGTTGTAGAACTCATTACTGGACATGGCCAGTTCAGGAAACACTTAGCAACAGTGGGAATCCTTGAAGGCGACCAACGCTGTCGGCTTTGTAATCAGGCAGAAGAGTCAGCAAGCCACGTCATATTTGATTGCGAAATCCTGGAGCGTAGGAGGAGGAGGCTCTTTGGAATCCAGCAACCAGGAGACGAAGAAGACACATACTTGGTGGAGAAAATCCTGGACCTCACAAGGGATACAGGCTTCTAACGTGCTAGGCGCGGTACATAGGGGGCACAATAAACCAAAGGTTGACGTGCAAGAAGGCCTTCTCAAAGGAGGAATCCACCCCAATATAATCTAATCTAATCTAATCTACCTAATTATGCATAATAACATTGCTTCAATTATTAGGAATCGTAATTTAAACTACAGTATTACCGAGACTAAAGTAATATTACAAATAATTCACGATTTATTGTTAAACAATTTTAATTATAATAACTACTAAAACGTATTAATTATAAATGATTACCCTATAATATAAAATGTAGAAAGTGTAACTTTTTTTGAAGTTATGATTTGTTTACATTTTGAATTTGCCCAGGCTTCATTATACAACACGTTAGCTAGTTTAGCAACTAGGCCCAGTATGTAATATTAATCAGTTTCGATGGCAAATCAATAGATTTATATTTGAATCAATTTTAATAGGCAATTTTAAGGAACCCAACAATGTTAATTTATATAGATATATGAAGATTTAACACTGCAGTGGTCGCGCCACACAGCGTTACGTGAATGGTCGCGCGTTCTACTATTGTAGAACACAGGTATTTTTTATTTTTTTACACCTGTTAATAACTTTATTAATAAATTTTGATTTATGTGTGTAAAATATACTATATAAAAACCATATTATGAATTGAAACTTTTTATTTTTATAAACTCATATAATAATTATAATTATACAAAAAGACTGTATAAGTGTTTTTGTGTCATTTATTTATTTTTACAAAAAACAACTGAAAAGTGACTATATATCTTTACAAATTATCAAAATGAACCTGTCTTTGTAATGACGCTTTGAGGAACAATGTCACATTTGCAAGTGTCTATTCGTAGCAGTCATCACACACGCCTCTCTGATGGTCCGGGCACACCCATCTCTGTCTTTGTAATGACACTTTGAGGAACAATGTCACATTTGCAAGTGTCTATTCGTAGCAGTCATCACACACGCCTCTCTGATGGTCCGGACACACCCATCTCTGTCTTTGTAATGACACTTTGAGGAACAATGTCACATTTGCAAGTGTCTATTCGTAGCAGTCATCACACACGCCTCACTGATGGTCCGGGCACACCCATCTCTGGCATTTATCGCAAGTCTTCCTCGTTGATTTATTGCGTTGTCTGCCACAGAGGAAACATTTTCCTACTGAACCAGCTTGCTCTCTTGGTACTGGAGCTTCTTCAGGGATGCGAAGCAAAAGTTTTCCTCTTCGTCGAATCTCTTTCGGCAAGGTTTCTATGGCAACACGGTGTCTAATTGCTGGTTCCATAAGTTCAAACGCCAAATCCTTCAGAAATTGCCTACGACTGATATTTTCATCATTCTTGTTGGATCTGTAAATGTTAATAGCATTCACACCAGCAACATTCATTATATGGAAAATGATTGTTAGCGGCCATCTGCGGGAATTTCTTGACACATCAAAATGTCCACTCCATGCTTGGTTTGGTTGTATGTCGTGATGATACAATTCTTCTTCTCATCTCCAGTGTCACCATCGACTGCCTTGCTGTAGTGCATGGTTGATAAGGCATATACGGCTTTCTTCTTCTGTGGAACGTAGGATACTAGTGTACACTTGTCTTGAAATCCAAAAACGCTAGATTTTGATTCCCTATTTTTGTTCGGCAGAAAACATTCAGGAATCTCCGGCTTATTCTGTTTCAAAGTTCCCACATAAATCAGAGATTTTTGCAAAAGGATTCTAGCTAGAGGGATCGATGAGAAGAAATTGTCTGCAGTTACGTTTCTATGTTACCCAACTATCGGTTCATCTAGACGACACACGAGATCATTCACTTTGTTGCTCTTGTGAAATGGGCCCTCTGGCTGTTGCCCTACATACACTTCTAGATGAGTGGCATAGAAGTTGGAAGAAGATACTAGGGCTTACATCTTAATTCCAAACTTTGAGGGTTTTTTCGGCATATATTGGCGAAACTGGCACCTTCCACGAAAAGCCACAAGTTGTTCGTCTATGGTAAGATAATCTGACGGTTTGAAGGCATTAGCAGAGTTTGAGACGAATTTGTCAAAAATTAGCCTAATAGCAGCTAATTTATCCTCAGATTTACGTTGTTCTCTGTCACGTACGTCATCAAATCTTAGACATCGAATTAGAAATCTGAATCGATGTTCACTCATTGTGACATAGATCACCTCACAACCAGTCCCACGGCTATTCTCCCAGAGCTCAAACACATTGCGCCTGCTTGATTTCAAAACACCGCACATATACAAAATGCCTAGCAACGATTTGATTTCCAACTCATCGGTATATTTGGCATCTCTATCTCTGCTAAATTTATTTCTTATCTTATCTATGTAGATGTTTGTGCATGAAACTACATGTCGAATCATACCATCATCAATCACACACGACAATGACGCTAAAGCACTTGTTGCATTTTTCGCATTTCCTTGAGGCCCAGGCCTATGGAAAGCCGGTATTATGTTCAAATTGGGTTTTCTTGAAGTTCGTTGGACTAGGGGTTCTAGATACCAGCGAGACAGTTCTTTCTTTTCTCTATTTTCTCTTCCAATGTAAAACTCACGCTTAAAGAAAGATGTTTCATCTGTACGTGTTGCTCCAACAGTAGGCTGTACTGTCACGGGTTCCTCGTACTCCCCTTCTTCTTCTACCTCTGGTCCTAGTATTTCTTCAGTGTCACTGTGTTCTACAGTTTCTTCTACTAAATCCTCCTCAACTTCATCTTCATCCTGAACACCGAGCACACTTTCAATATCACTGTCTGCCTCCTCCAACCACATTCGCGATTTTCGTTGTCACGCTCTGACATTTTCAATTGTATATAGTGTACCATGAAATAAAAATTAGTCATTTATTTCCAGTATTAGTTGTATTGGCCACTGTCAATATTTCACTGGGGTACAAGGTTTTATCAGTGGAGTTTATTATAGGAACTATTGCTAAAAACCACAAGTTGTAAAGTTACTGTTTCCTTTTATTTATTTTTATCACTTTAAAATAACACTATTCAAAAAACACAACCGACACGTAAAGATAAAAAAAGAAAAACTAAGAAACAACTTTAATAAATTTTTAAAGGATCTTCGAAGAGATTCGAGAACTTGTACGTCTACACGTGAACCTTCATAACTAATGAAGGTCCACACAAAGCTGGAAGAGGCATCCGTCCGCCATGACATCGGTCGACACAATGTTAAAGAAACCTGCTACCTACCCCCTCCATAGCATATTAACAAAAATGAAAAGAAATTTATCTTTAAATTATTGCAGTTATAGGCCCACACGGTACAAATTCTCTCCCTCCGAAAATAATTTAAAATAAATTACAAACAATAAAATTCTAGAAAAATTACAGAATACAACAATATTTACACATATTATTTATATTTGATATATTGATGATATCCATGAGCATAGCTGACATCAAAGAGAACCTAGAAGTCTGTCGTCCATGACTGTCCACTTGGTCATCACTGGTTGCAGACATTCCTTTCGTCTCCGCAGCGATGGTTTCTTGCAAGGGATCATATTTAATAGAAATACGGAACGCACTAAAACTCACTTTTCATTATATGTGAATAAAATTCCTACATTCCTCACTTATTATGACACATTGTTTGTATAAAACCTAAATCTAATTACAATAGCATTTACTATTAAATTAACTACATTTATCTAGAATTACAGCTTTATAACTTAATTGTAGTGCTCTATACTTTCTTAATTTTTCAATTAACATCAAACAATCTACAAGGATTCATACTGCCCAAACTTTCTTTATCTATTTCATAGTAGCTATTTTTAATTGGCTAATGTGCATCCTTTTACAATCATTATAATCATTACAATTCTGGACTATTACAGTTACCTCATTTAAGAAATAAATGACTCTAAATGGCCCAATAAATTTAGGCAACATTTTGGCCTGAATTTTATCTATCTTTTTGCTTTGATAAAAGGTTTTTAAATAAACTATGCTCCCTACTTTAAATGGGTGCTTTGTTTCATTTTCTTGATACCTTTTTCTTTTCATATTTCTTAAAACAGATAATTTAACATTTTTAATAGCCCTACTTAATTTATTTTCTATGTCGCCGTCGGTTTGATCGTCCGGAATTAAATCATTTATTCCCCAGATATTACTTAAGGTATGGTTGCATTCGTGATTAAACATTAACTTAAAGGCTGTTGTTCTTGTACTATCATTGTAGCATGTATTGAGGCTAATCTGGATTAAGTTTAGTTCATGATCCCAGCTTACTTGATCATCATGATAATAAATCCTTAATTGATTCTTCAAGTTTCTGATATATCTTTCAGCACGATTTCCAGATGGCTTGTAAGGTGTGATCTTGAAATGTTCGATTCCATACTTAAAAACAAAGTTTTTAAATTCTTTTGCTTTGAAACAACTGCCGTTATCAGGCACCAGCTATTTGCAGCATCCAAAATTATTAAATATTATTTCTTCAATTTTTTTTATTATAGAATTACTTTTACAGTCTCTTAAAGGTATTAACCAACAATATCGTGTAAAATCATCCAATACAATCAGTATTTGGTTATTTCCTTTTTCACTTCTTACTAGAGGTCCCGCTATATCCACATACAATTTATCTAAGGCTTTATTAGAATGTGTAGCTACTAATTTTCCCTCGTACATCCGTTGCATTGGTTTGCTCATTAAACATTTTTCACATTGTTTTACTCTAGATTTCAATTCATTAGCCAAATTTGGTCTATAAAAATATTCACTAACTTTGGCTATCGTTCTATTTATTCCGGGATGGCCTCCAAAGGAAGAAGTATGGTAATATTCGAAAATTAAATCTAACAAAATTAAAGGTAGATATATTTTTCCTTTAGTTTGTTTATTTTTGCTGTACATTAAAATTCCTTTTCTTAAGAAAAACCTTTCAGAATTAACATTATTTTTAATACTTTCAATAATTTTCATTATCACAGGATCTGTTTTTTGATGTTCTATCAATTTTACATAAGCCAGAGGTATTTCACTTATCAGGTTAGCTTCCTGAATCTCACAGTTATCCTTCATTCTGTTCACCACACATCTGTCTTTCTTGGGTGTCTTATAACCTTTTACTTTATCTTTATCATGGTCTATTTCTATTACGCTTATATTTTCGAAAGTACTGGACTCTTGACGAGATAAAAAGTCTGCTACTGGATTATTTGTTCCTTTAACGTGCATTATTCTAAAAGGTAATGAGGTTAATTTTTCTACCCATCTTCCAAGTTTATTTAGTTTTTTAAAATGCCCTAATACCCAAGATAATGCATGATTATCTGTGATTAGTAGGAACGATTGTAATTCCAAATACGAGTAAAATTTTTCGATGCTTAAAACCACAGACAATGCCTCCTTTTCATACACTGATAAATGTCTCTCACCCTCATTAAACTTTTTTGAATAATAAGCTATAGGCAATAAATCATTATCTTCATTTTCCTGCAACAATACGGCACCACATCCAACTTCACTTGCATCTGTCATTAGAGTAAAACTTTTATTAAAATCAGGCATTTGCAAGACCGGCGGGTTACTAATACAATGTTTTAATTTTTCGAAATTATTATTACATTCTTCCGTCCAATTGAATTTAATTCTTTTCTTTCTTAGCTCATTTATAGGAGCAGCGATTTTAGCATAATCTGGAATATATTTAGAAAAGAAAGACACCATTCCAATAAATCGAGATACATCTTTACTATTTTTAGGAATTTTAAATTTCTTTATTGCTAAAGTTCTTTCCGGATCAATTCTGATTTGATTTTTACTTATTATATTTCCAAGAAAACTAATTTCTTTAAATGCAAACTTTGCCTTTTCAATGTTAACTGTTAGATTATTATCACTGAGACGTTTGATTACTTCTTTAACATGTTCTAAGTGGCTAGTTAATGAATCCGAATATATTATTAAATCATCAATATAGTTGACTACATATTTAAATTTTATGTCATGAAAAATATTTTGTAGATATGCACTCAATAGATTACCTACTTGAAGTCCAAAGGGTAATCTATTCCAAGAATAATTTCCTAGTAAACTTGCTGAAAATGTTGTCAAATGCCTGCATGACTTACTTAAGCTGATTTGATGAAATGATTTACACAAATCAATCACAGTAAAATAACTAGCTCCTCGAAGATGTTGATACGAGTCCTGTAGATCCCCTATTAATTACATGATTAACTTTTTCAATTTTATTATTCAATGCTCCATAATTTACAACCAATCTTTGCTTTTCACTGCCTACCAAAAATCCCGGTGAAGAATATTCTGCTATACTAGGCTCAATAATTCCTTGTTTTAAAAGATCGTCTATAATTTCTTTCATTTTTTGTAGTTTCGGCGGTGAAAGTGGATACGGCCTCATATTAACCGGAGTCTTATCTTTTACTTTTATTTCGTACTCAAAATTTAGAGCTTTACCAATTCTATCAGTAAATACCTTAGGATTATTCCTAACTAAATTTTCTAGTTCAGTTCGTATTTCACAAGACCCAATGTTTAAATCACTATTAACCACATTTACTTTAAATATCTTTCTAGATCCCAAATCAATTTTAACATTTTCTGAAAATCCAAAGTAACATCGATTTTTACTTAAGTCTAACAACATATTGGTTTCTTTAATGAAATTAACTCCTAGCAACATATCCCAGCTTATATCTTTAGCAATAAGGAACTTCGTATACCAAGAAAATCTATCAATTTTAATTTTTAACACACACGATCCTAACATTTGTATATTTTCGTTAGTGATAGAGTAACATTTTTTATTGTTGCTGCTACAAAGTTTTGTTAGTCTATTCTTATATAAAGAATCAAACACAGCTGAACTGATCAAATTAATGGAACTACCACTATCAATTAAAGCATTTAGATAAATGTGTTTACCACAATCAATTGTTATTGTAGGTAACACATTGGTTACATTTTCTGTTTTAAGCCAGTTAATTTTTTGAATTTTCTTAACCTTACGCTTTATATTAGCATTTAATTTTCTATTCTTAACTTTTTCATTCCCAATCTTCTGAAAACCTCTATTTGTTTTTGCATGACTGGTTAAATTAACTTTATTATGGAAGGAGTATATGCTAGTTATTGCCTTCTTCCATCCTGCACGTTTTTTGAATTACCTATTCTTTGCTTACTATAACAATTTTTTTCTATATGCCCTGGTTTCTTACAATAAAAACACGTAATTTGGTTATTTCTAAACCTACGCACAACATTGGTATTATTAAAATAATTACTTCCCGCACCTGTTCTCAGGCTGTCAACGTAATCAATGTTGTTATTATGAATACACAATTGGTCCAAGTCCGCAAAGTTTTGTGGATTTTTCATGAAAACTAATCTGGCTCTAACACTAGGATTTATTCCAATCTTAATAACATCTACGACTTCTCCTTCAGTATAGTTACATTTTAACAATTCACAGTATTCTTTAATTTCGGAAATGTATATACTTAAAGGTTCATCTATTCTTTGAGGACGATTAACGAAATCTCTTTTAAAATTTTCTTTCAGATTTATGGGTAAAAACGTATTTAACAACATTTCATGTACTTGGTCAATAGTGGATTTTACACTCTTAGCATAAATCAATTTGCTTAACATAGGGCCCGAAACATAGCCCAACCCTATCTCTAATATTTGTTCATCACTTAAACAAGTTTCACTTTTTATTTTTAACATAACCCTAATAAAGTTTAATAAATCATCATGATTTAAACCATTACAAATCCTAAACAAATTGATATATCTTTCAATTGGGTTTGGAAGTTTGCTAAAAATGTTTTGTTTGCCAGATAAGGTTAAGGAAGCCTGCTCTCCCTCGGTTCCCGTTACTCGGCACTCGTTTTGTGTAAACAAAGCAGGCAAGCCTACAGACCTTTGTACTTCTACGTTACTCTCAACTGCGGTAGGTAAAGTCAAAACAACCTTAGGCTTATCAGAACTTTCTAATATTTGTATAAAACTTTCTTCTTGTTCATTACTTTCCGATAACCTCCTTACTACATCCTCTTTAATTTGTGTATCAATCTTTATATTTGATAACTTATCATCTAACTCATTCAAAAGATCAATATTAATATTTAATTGTTTTACAATCTCTTCATCAATTATTTTAAATTTTAACAAGTTTCTGATTCTACGTTTTATATGATTAATTTTAGTTTCAGCCCTAAGTAAATCTATTGGTTTTTGCAAGATAATTATTTCTGCTATAGATTCTTGAATTTCAGAAACTTTTCGACCTATCGTTTCATACTCTGAAGTAAAACTAATTTTATTGGACAAATAATTAACATCAGTCTTAACTTGCTCCCTTAAATGCTTTCTCAATTCTTTTCTCAATTCATTTACAGAATTGGCTATAGATACGTTAACATCTCTAAATTGTAGTTCATAAATTAACTCATCTTTCAAAAGAAGATCAACTCTTAAATTAGTCATTGTTTACAATATTTCTTTTTTTTAACTTAAACAATCTTAAAACATTTACAGATAAAAAATAAAAATCTTCAACAAAACACGATTTTACATATTACACAAGTATAATCATTATTATTATTATTAGCAAAGTACCTAGAGCAGAGTGGCGCAATTTTGTACCATGAATTAAAAATCAGTCATTTATTTCCAGTATTAGTTGTATTGTCCACTGTCAATACTTCACTGGGGTACAAGGTTTTATCAGTGGAGTTTATTATAGGAACTATTGCTAATAACCACAAGTTGTAAAGTTACTGTTTCCTTTTATTTATTTTTATCACTTTAAAATAACACTATTCAAAAAACACAACCGACTCGTAAAGATAAAAAAAGAAAAACTAAGAAACAACTTTAATAAATTTTTAAAGGATCTTCGAAGAGATTCGAGAACTTGTACGTCTACACGTGAACCTTCATAACTAATGAAGGTCCACACAAAGCTGGAAGAGACACAATGTTAAAGAAACCTGCTACCTACCCCCTACATAGCATATTAACAAAAACGAAAAGAAATTTATCTTTAAATTATTGCAGTTATAGGCCCACACGGTACAATAGCCACTCAATTATCAAAAAGGACAAGGAAATAAAAAAATGTACACGAGAATAACGAAATACGAACCATACGTGAGTGGTCGCGCGATCTACAATAGTAGAACACATAACTTACGCGAGTGGTCGCGCGATCTACAATAGTTGTACACTCTATTATTTTTTATCTCAAACAGAGTACGTAACAGCTAGACGCGCCAAACTATACTGGGGTAAGTGGAAGGGTGTGGGGGGAAGGTACATTGACCCTCAAGGCCACAAGTGTTGCCAACCGCTCAGGTCGGGAATAAATAATTACCTGTTCTACAATAGTAGAACGCGCGACCACTGCAGTGTTAAATGTATAAACATAATTCTTGGTCATAATTAAATGAAGTATTAAATGTAATCTATGTTTCCTTTTTATCCCTTTGAGGCTCGGGCATTTTTTTATGTTAAGGCTAAATAAGCCCAGCCAGTTATGCACAGTAGTGCTGAACATGCCCAGAGGTAAAAGGGCAGTTTTGTACGTTTTGTAAAATAACTATAACTCCTTTATTTTTCAAGGAAAAATTTTAATTTTTTTTTTATTTTGTAGGCAATTGTTCATATAAATATAAAATGTAGGACATGAACACAAATCTAAATTTATATATATATATATACATATAAATATTATACACAAATATAAGTTTTTGTTTTTTTGTTTTTTGAAAAAGATTTTTGATAGTGAGAAAAATTTTCCCAGAAAAGGTCAATGTTTATTCTAATAGTAAATAATGTTTTGTAGACACTGTAACAATTTTAGATAGATATATTGAGTTATACATTTTTTATAAATGTTTTTCCGACTACCCATAAAATCCCTGAATTTATGTAGTAACACATAGTTAGCAATAATATCATTACATGAAGGTAATACTATTTATTATAAATTTCTGGTGTATGTTACATATAATTATAAAGAAAAACTTAATATTATATTTTTTTAAAGCATTAAAAAATATAATATTAACTAATAAAGAACAGTATAATTAGAACTTACGAACAGCATTATAAGACAGCAGAAATTGTTTGTATATTTTTCACCAGTCAATAACACTCAAATTGTTTTTACTCACAATAAAAATAAAATAAAAAACATGACACAAAAAGTAAAATTGCAATAAACTAAAAATTATAGGTACAACTTTAAAAGAAAAATGTTACAGTAATAATTGGTTTAGGCACACTTATGCTTCGCAAAACACTCGGCGTGCACTCCAGCCTTGCAACTAATGCAGCAAGTTCTTGATCGCCTCCTTCTGCCAGAACCATCAGGATTATTTTTCCCACTACACACAGAACAGCTTTTTTCTTTATTGCATGGAATTTTTTGAAGCCCAAAACCTCTACCAGGTGCATCTCCCCCTCCTCTTAACATAATATCTTTAGCAGTAAACCATTCTTCCGCTAAATCTTCAACTATCGAAGTAATAAATTGTGCTCTGCTTAGCTTATTTTGTGTTGTGTTTAATTTATATAGAACATATGAATTGAGTACCATTCTACCAAAAATGTTGAATATGACTTTTTTCCAGGGCTTCATATTTCTTCTTTCGTCCAAGTAAGTATATAACATCTGGTCTGTCCCGTCGATCCCCCCCATTCCTTTGTTATACTGATTTACAATTGCTGGTTTTCTTTTAATAATTATTTTTCCATTTTTTCTGATTGAATACTGAACTGGTTTTGCTACAGAATCTGTTGAAAGTAAGATGAACTGGCTTTTATTTGTTGGCTTTTCTCTCCAGGCCATGTGTAGGAGCGGACCTTTACGCACATAAACTTTCTTTCCAACAGGAAATTTTCCAAGGAGGAGCTTGGGAATACCTTTTCTGTTAATTCTTACAGTTCCGGTTAGCCATGTTTGTGCAGAGTAGAGATATCTAGCTAAATGTTTTGTTGTAAAAAAATTGTCTAAAAACAAATGAAACCCTTTATTTAGATAGTTTGCCATCTGCAATAATTTGACAACAACCATGTAGCCTAGGCCATGGGTTTTTATTTCCTCTTCTTGACTTGTGTCTTTTGCTCCCTTATAACAAAAGAATGAAGAGCAATAATGTGTTATAGTATCACACAGGACCCCCAACTTGATGCCCCATCGGTGGTGCTTTTTCTTAGGCAGATATTGGGATAATTGGATACGTTTCTTTGTTCCGACAAGAGATTCGTCTATTGATAATTTGTTGTATGGTGTATAATGGAATTTAAAAAGTCTGTTGCAATGGTCAATAAGTGGCTGAAACCTGCCACAAGGATCGTAATTAGGTTCTCCACGCTTAGCAAGTGTCCTATTGTCTACAAAGTGGAAGAACTTTAGTAACATTTCAAATCTATTTCTTGTAAACATTTTTGGGAACCATGTTGTCGACAGAGAGGAACTGCTGGTACTACAATAAGACCTAATGCTTGGTTTTTTAATAATTCCCATATTCATGACAACTGCTATGAATGCCTTCATTTCCTGGAGGGTCACAGGAGCCCATTCTTTCCAATGACTGTTAGGGGAGATTCTATTTCCCAACAAAGTAAGGTAGTCTGACGCATATTTGTTTGTTTCATTTACAAATGTAGTAAGTAAATTAGTAGTACAAAAAAGGTAGAAATAAGCCAGAGGCTTTGAGTTCACAGGAGGGCAGTGTTTTGGTCCTGGACACTCCATATAAGCAAAATTATGTTCGTAGGCCTGATCAGTAGTTTCATCAACTTCTTCCCAATCACTGCTTTCAGGTTCATTATTATGTCTACGGTTACCTTCATTTCTGCTACTATGTCCACGATCAAGACCCCGTCCACGGCCAAGAACACGGCTACGCCTTCCTCTTCCTCGTAATGGTTGCGCAGTTATTTCAATAGCAGGATCTTCAGCGTCATTGACAGAGTTATTCTCAGAAGGTTCATCAACAGAAAGGTCTTCCTCAGTAGGGATACTGTGTGAAACAACAAAACCTGGGTCATCATAATCAATGTAATTTGTTACGGTAGGCCTAGGCATAGGCCTATTTATTTTTGAAAGTATTCGCTCTAATCTAGACACACTATTTGTTGCATCACAGGGGTCGTAAGAAGGGTCAATATCAGAGTCATCATTGTCTGATTCTGATAGAGAATTTAGGCCTATATTGTCCATAAAATCATCTTCAGAACTAATATCGCTATTTTCAATGTTTATTCCACTTTCATTTCGAAGTGCGTTTATCAAAGTGTCTTCACTCACAGGAGAAACAGATCTAGGTCTTTTTTTTGGACCACTCATTTTTCACAGATCACAGCAAAACGAAAAACACACTTTATGAACTAAAACAATTCAAACTTGCTTAGCAAACTCAAAAAACAGTATAAAAAAGCAGCAGACTAACTGAAATCACTGTTAGTAAATAATCACAACCTGTAAGTAGACAGCTGAACATAATATAAAAACAAACTGACAGAAGTGATCGTATAGCCATGGCCTCTACGATTTTCGCGTCTTATATTAGTAATAACACTGTATGAAATGTCAAGATAAAATATGTTATGCATATATCCAAAAAGTTAATTTCTTAAACTTTAAATTACAATAAAGAATACTAAAATTCTTTAATACATATATAATGAAACATGAAATAAAATCAAACTCTCAGAAGTGATCCTACAGCCATGGCCTCTACGATTTTCGAGTTTTATATTAGTAATACCACTATATGAAATGTCAAAATAAAATATCTAATGCATGTATCCAAAAAGGTAATTTCTTCAGCTTTAAACTGCAATAAACAATATTAAAATCCTTAAATAAATAGAGCCGTAAATTAAAGAAATGTGACCTGACGATATATCAGCAAGCGGGCATATTCGGCCTACTATCAGCTGACGATATATCAGCAGGCGGGCATATTCAGCTTACAATGAGGTGACGATATATCGGCAGCTGGGGCTCAAAGGGTTAAAGTAATACCTATTTATAGAAACTTTAATTGATTGAGATTAGGAGTGTTATTGTAATTATAATATTGACTCCCACAGCATGGGGCTTTTAGAAGGTGATTAGTAATATTATTATAAACAATTATTTAAAATTGATATACCTAAAAGTAGATATATGTCGAAAAAGGATACAACTTTCTATTAAATGTGTCAAGAATGGGAGATTCAAAATTATCAAAATTTTTAAATTGAATTGAATGAAAAAGTTTATGAAAAGATCCATGATACTTGGAACGGTAGTAGTAGTCTACTGACAGTTTAAAATAATTTTACATAGGCCTAACACAGCAACAATCAAAGACTCTTAAGACCATTAATTACAGTTCATATTGATTTTCTCAAAAGTGATTTAAAAAATAAAAAAACTATGTCTACAATCCAACTAAGCAATTTATACAAAATAATAATAACAATAAAGAACTCAAAGTAAAGAGGTTAAGCACTTAAAAATAACTTACAAAACCAATAGATACCCTACTATTTAATATATGGTAAAAGCTTACCACAGTAATCAAAGATACTTATGTTCCACTTCTCCCAGTTCATCTTGTCTGGGCCTATACCCCTTACTAGCGCCGATCTCGGGTTACGGTTTGGCCAGTAACATTCGCTTGGACTATTGCCAAGCATATCGAATAGTGCTGACTTCTTCAGTTGCCACAAATTCGACAACCACAAACTCTTCAATGTCCTCCATCTTAGTTCTGGAAAAAATCTCAGTAAAATTATTAAATAGGCCAAGGCCCTATATCCCATTTATAATAACCACATAATCAGCACTTCTGTATAAAAATTAGTAGGTGTCTCCATCATGGAAAAAGTACTGAAAGTAGTCTAATAACATAACCTAGTCACTTCACAACTGCATGAGCATTTTATCTTTGATCAAAACATAAATTCCAGGAATTTCGAGCCTAGTTAACATTATTTAAAAGTGTATTATATTTGTTTTTCAGTTTCTGTTTTGAGAGACATAGTCTTTAAGACTGGCATTAAACTTTTAATTTTTTTCTGAAAATTTTATAAATCTGTATCGATAAAAAACCAAACTCAACTTATAAACCCAAATTATAATTATAAACCAAAGGGAAAGCACTAATTCTCAAAAAAAATGTAACCGTCTAAATCAGTGATGGGCAAACTTTTTAAAAGGAGGGCCAGATGAAATTTAAAAATTTACAGGCGGGCCAAAAAAAAAAAAAAATACAAGTTATAGGCCTAAACCTTTTTATTGTTTAATTTTACATCATACACAACTTATATACTAAAATGGTAAAAACTTCCAAACAAGTCACAAAAAATGATTAATCTTTAGAAGAGCATGAAGGCGTATGAGACAGATGAAACTGTGACTGAGATTCTAAAAGTTGATCATAATCTGGTAGAAACTGAGATGAGCTGATTCGCAGTAGTGAAGCTAAATTATGGTCAGTCAATCGGTTTCTAACACTGTTTTTGCGAAGCTTCATAGTAGAAAACACCTGTTCACAGATGTAAGAAGAGGAATACATCGAAATTATCTTCTGAGCGTGAGATTTCAGGTTTGGAAAAGTTGTTTTTGACAGGGCCTTGTAGAACTCAATCTTCGAAACATTGAGAAATAGTTGTTTCAATTCAGTGTTACATTGCAACTCAATTAGTTCGAGCTGCAGTTCTGGTTTAACTGATTCACAATCCAAATTAAATGGCATGCTAAAAATCTCCAGGTCCTGTTCGATAACTTTGAAGTCTTGGAATCTTCGTTCATATTCTTCATGAAGGCATTTTCGTTTTTCTCATAGCTCTTAACTTTGTCTTCTGTAACTGCAATGGATTTTAACCTTGGAAAATGAGTGAAGTCTTTCTTGAGTAGTTGTTTGGAAAATAGATTTAACTGCAGTTTGAAACCCCTGATATGACCCCATGTATCATGAATCAATTGATTTCTTCCCTGGAGTTTAAGGTTCAATTTATTGATGTGGCTAAAATTATCTGTAAAAAAATGCAAAGTCTGAAAGCCATAACATATCTTTCAAATGATCACACACGTCCATTTGTACCAGTTATCCCTTTGATCTTATTTGGGAATCCCTAGTCAGCGTGTTTTTGCACCGACTTGGTAAATTAATGGAAGTCGTGACTGGAACTGTCGATGCAAAATGGACGATACCCAGATACCCAGAGCAATTAATTGTTCATCAACCCTAATTGAACCGATTGCCTTAAGCCGTACCCTGCAAATCAGATTCTGCCAGCTTTTAACAAGCACTTAATTAATTTATATAAATCTTAACTATTACACTTTAGCCTAATCTAAATCACTAGTCACCATTGGTACACGATAGGGTTCCAACCGAAACGAAATTATTACCGCTTATTATTCATTACGAGTGCGCGATTTGTTATAATATCAACTTACGCGATTACCGATTATAATATAATTTAATAGGATTGCTTATGGCATATTGACAACGGATTACAGTGAGTGTAGAACTTGTCACCGACGGACGTTGGACCTGCAGCTCTCGTCTAGTTTGTTGGTCGCCGGCTAGCACTACACTGGTTTCTAATTGTAGGTCAAACTACAAGGTCGGTTCTGACGCGCATGCGCGCAACTAGTCTAGCTTTAGGCAACAGGAGTTACGGTAACTCGTTGCACATTCCTTTTTCTTCCACAAAAGAGATAATTTCGTCTTTTAGATCCCAAACTCGTTCAAAAACCCGCCCTGCACTGAGCCACCTTACTTTGGTGTAGCAAAGTACGTCAGAATATTCTGACTGCAATGAGTAAAGAAACTCTTGAAATTGCCTATGGTTGAGTGCTCGCGAACGAATGCTATTAACAATTTTAATAACAACATCAAGCACATGTTTCATTTCTAGAGCAGATTTACACAGAGTTTCTTGATGGATGATACAATGAAGAAACACCACTTCGTTCTCAGGAAATGATTCATTAAATTTGCCTACAAAACCAGATTTTGCCCCTGTGATATTTGGTGCTCCGTCAGTAGTAATGTTACAAATAGTGGTCAGAGGTACTTTCAAAGATGTGATAGTTTCTTGAAATTCTTCAAAAATGTCTGATCCTTTTGTCGTTCCCTTTAATGAACGCATGGAGGCTAATTCTTCAGTAACACCAAAGTTGTCATCTATACCTCTTATAAATATCAGTAACTGAGCTGTGTCAGTTATGTCGGTGCTTTCATCCAACGCAAAAGAACAGAATTTAAACGTGCTTATCTTTGATTCTAGTTGTGTTACAAACTGCTTGTTAATAGCTTCAATTCTAGACGTAATTGTTTTTCGGGACAAACTTACTGCTTCAAAATCCCTTGTTTTTTCAGGACCCAAAATATCACTTACTTGAAGTAAACAAGTTTTTACAAATTCACCATCAGAAAATGTTTTGTTACTTTTAGCAATATTGTATGCTACAACATAGCTGGCACGTGTAGCAAGCTTTTGAGAGCTGTTCTGCTTTTTAAAAATATTTTGCTGACCTGATATTTGCTTACGTAGAGCTCCTGATTTTTGCTTCCGTTCTTCTTCAGTCATCTTTTCATAAGTGGCGTTGTTATGTTTTGTCATGAAATGTCGAGAGAGGTTAAATTCCTTGAATACGTCTACAGCTTCATTGCAAATTAGGCACACAGGTTTATCCTTAATAGGTGTAAAAAAGTATTTCCAAGTCCACTCATCTTTAAAAACACGACATTCTGAATCAACTTTACGTTTTTTAGTTGCTATTGTACCGGTCAAAAAGCACACTACCGACAAACTCAACTATATAAATACAAGTCAGACTAAGAGTTGCAGAGGTGACGTGGCCTACGTGACTGTCTGAACTACACTGACCTTGAGAACAGCCGACGGAAAAAACAATATTGCTAGCGCCGATTCATCCCGAACTTGACCGAGCAACACCGAACGATCTACAGGACAGGCCACACTCATCGCACTAAATCGCCATACTACCGATATACATACATTTTCTACGGAAAGAAAACACGCGATGCAAACTCAGTTAGTGTTAGATGCAATAATACCATACTTAAGGCTCCCATTAACTATTATAGCTGCACTAATTATAGCTTCCTATGTGCAATTAATTTTAGGGGTTAATCAAAATCGTGTCGCGGGCCGGATCAGACTAGCCCGAGGGCCGCACTTGGCCCGGGGGCCGTACTTTGCCCATGACTGGTCTAAATAAACCATGTATAGTAATAAAGAATAATTACTAATACAATTATATCATAATAGAAATATAACATTAAGATACTAACCAATTACATTACTCATGATTTAAGAGAACAGCAATGTAGGGAAATGTTGTGTCGATTGGGAATTTCAGGGCTTTGTAAACTACATCATTAATGCTCCTACTGAGTTCACATACTTTGAAAATACCAACATCAGTGGAGAGTCGGCTTGTTGAAAAAATTTGTTTTTCTTGAAAACTTTGCAACGAGTTACCAGTAATTGGTAACTGGTTGCGCGCATGCGCAGAACCCGACCTTGGCCGTGACTTTGAACGAGTACTCGAGTCGAGTGGGATACGCCGAGCAAGAAACTACGCAGAGAGCCAGGTCATATCGTCTGCGGCCGGCAACTTTCCTCAGTGACTCAAACCCTTCTAAATTATGCCATAAGCAAACTTTAATTATATATTTTAATCGGTTATCGCCTAACGACATATTTAATCAATCGCGCACTCGTAATTAAATATTTAACAGTGATAAGTTCTATCGATTATAAAGCGTTTCGTGTTCAGTGATTACAGTAATTAGTTTAAACTTAGAGTTAATTAGTTAGAGTTATATATAATTAATTAGGGGCTCATTAAAAGCTGGCGGAATCGGATTAGCAGGTTTGGTGTAAAGGCAATCGGTTGGTTTAGGTTGATATTAATTCAATTCCTCTGCGAGTGTGGGTAACGGCCATTTTGGGTCGAGTAATCCAGTCACGACTTCCATAATTTTTACTAAGTCGACGCAAAACACGCTGGGCAGTTATTACCTTAATAACATCAAAGGGTTAACTGTCACA
>JAGFPH010004020.1:0-17462 GCA_018207615.1 Philaenus spumarius | reverse complement strand
CGCTGGGCAGTTATTACCTTAATAACATCAAAGGGTTAACTGTCACAACTTCTTTCCTAACATTACTATTGTGTTGTTGGAAGTTGCTATGTTTTCCATTATGCAAATGCTACCATCCTTTAACTGTACACAATTGTCTCTTTCTGATATTGGAATTGTGATATTTTTAAGTCTAAACTTTTTGAACTGGGGGTCTTAACAACCATCAACTAAAGGGCCTTCATTGTGTGCTTCTTCTGCATACTTCTTTGCTTCAGAAAATGATTTATGTCCCGTTGGGATGGATCTCTCTTCTAAAACCCTTCTTACAATTTGCTAGAGAGGTAAAGCACAGTTTCCTAATTTTTTTTCAAAATTTGAAGATAATTTTCAAATTTGAATTCACTAAAAGAGTCTAGTGGACCAAACATGTTCACGTCATTTGCTAAATGAAGAAATGAATGAATATTGTAGGATAACTGCTCTGTGCCATAAAGTTCACCGAAATGCTTAAAGAAATAATGTAACAAATCATGTGCTTCTTGTGATTTGGTATCTGCGAATTCAGGACAGATCAGAAATCTAATTGCACAGTTCAGCGAAAGAAAATGGGTGTAGATTTTTTTTTGGTACATTTATGTCTACACAAATTGAATTTAATGAAAAATCTTATTTACTGACATGTTTTAAGGTTTTTTAAGATTAAACAATCAGTTTAGCTCGTAAAAAAAAGTGTGGTGCCCACGCTTTACATGGGTTGGCTGAACAACTGTAACAATTTGTGACATATTTACACCCATTTCATCTGCATTGTAAGGAAATACATAAACATTTTATTACTTTGGCATAAAACTGCTTCACAGCTTTTTTTGGGTTCCTCATCAAATAGCAGTTCAACAATTGCAAATAAATCTCCTTTACCAGTAATGTCCTCCATGTTCACTGGGTCCTCTTGGCTTTCTTGTTGACGTTTTTAGGTTCGGGTGCTTCAAAATTGTCGTCAGTAAAATCATTTTAAACAAGTTCAGCATCTGAATCTTGCAGGGAGAAAACTTCATCATTATTGTCACTAGAATTAGAACTGTCCTCTCTTGGCTCTTTTTGTAACACGGGTTTTCTCTTGAGCTTGCTTTGAAGTGCTTGGCTGTGACTGCAGAGTCATGAATAGAGTCATCTTCCTCCAAATCATCTGGCTGTACACTTACACCTGGTGGTACATTTATTGTTTTTCCTTTCTTTGGCTGTTTGTGTAGTTTCTTCAGTTCTTCTTTTTTCAAGGTAGGATTGTATAGTTGCAGCCCAAGTGTTTCCAGAGTCGTTAAGGTTTTCTCTTTCGCTCTCCTTGGATCCACTAGGAGAAGCCTCTTAAGTACTTGCTCCCTATCAAAAAGTAAATTCCTGATCCTCTAAAACCAGTGATCAAGTTTTTTGCATTGTTTTCTTCACCCATGTCCGCAAGACACTTCTTCAATAGTCTGAAATCTATCCCTAAGGATAGATTGTACCTAAGTATTGTACCACGATTATTCTCTTTCAAGTCACTTAAAGTTTGGCGCCACTTTATTTTGAGTGGTCTAAAAAATGCCACATCAAGAGGCTGATTATATTGGGTACTGTTTAGCGGCAGTAGCACAAACTTAACGTTGTTCATCTTGCATTCATTAATAATATGAGCGTGAGATGTGGCTTGACAGGTTGTCCCCTATTATTACCTTAACAGAATCTTTGTCAAACTTCTTGAAGTATGGTATGGCTACTTTTCTGAACCAGTCTTCAATAATTTCTAGCGTGAACCACCCACTCTTAGACCTATTATAAACAGCTCCCTTAGGACCATTCTCAGTCCACGAGTCATAGAGATTTACCGCCTTATATGTTATGTGTGGTTGAAGTAATGTTCCATCTGCACTCCCTGAAAACATGACAGACGTACTTGCCATTGAAGAATCTACAATTCGCTCAGGATGGCGTGTCCCTCTTCTAACTATAACTTTCTTTCTGCCCGGATCATCTGTTATATTAGTCTCGTCGTAGTTCACAATCATACTGGGTTCAACTCCTTGAAGTGATGTTGTTATCTCGTCAAAATAACGGTTGATTACGTCTGCGTTGACGGCTGGTTTATTTCTTTTTATATTTTGGCAAAGCCTATTATAAAGTTCTTTGTCATGTCTTTTTATAAATGATTGCACAAAGTCAATTCCAGGCATTTTGTTTTGAAGTCTCTTTTCCGTTCTCCCACATCGGTCTAGACATCCTTTAACTATAAGTCTAATATCGAAGGAGGTTAAGGGGAATCCCCATTTCTCAGCAGAGGTAACACATTAAACGAGCTGGTTTTCTTCCACAGGACTTAAAATGCATGGTCTACCTACCTAATGGGGCTTTCCTTTCAATGCTGCTGTTGGAGCACATCGTGAAATTCCATATTGTTCTGAAGCTTTTCTCAACGAAAGTCCATTATCCTGTACTGCTTTTACAGCTGAAGCCAACTGCTCATCTGAATAATCTTTGTACTTTCTAGCTCCAACAGGCCGTCGGTAATTTGTTACCTCGTAATCAAAACAGCTGCAATAAAAAGTGACATAATATTTGGACAATGAATTAAAGCATGGTGTACAAAGACAACTAAGGTCATGTTTTAAGAAGGTTACCAAGCTTGAAGGAAAACAGACTAGACTTAATGACCAAAGTTATAACAGGTAAGAAATTTCGATACAAATTACATCTAAATAATAATAAACTACTGGCTTACCTATAAATCTCAATAAATATTGTATTGTACTACTTAAAAAGTTTATACGATTTCAAACACAGTAGCATAAAAACCAGGACTGCAGAGTGTATATAGGGAAGGGCTGTATCACGGCGAGTGAAAAGTTGTACCCACTGCAGCCGGGTCGTGACGTCACTGCTCTGACACTGCTACGCTACGTAGTACTCCCACTTATGACCGCAGAATAGTGTTAAAGAACTTTTGTTATATGTAGCATACTGTATTAAACTTACTGGCATATCATATTAATATTGTTTATAGAGATTAATTTAAGTATATAATGTAAAAGCAATAACCAAAAAAATTAAGTACAGACTATGTTATAAAATCAAAATACAAAAATGTACGTTCTGTTTATTACATCACAATTTTACAACTAACAATTACAAGTAAGTACAATGTTATAAAATCAAAATACAAAAATGTACGTTCTGTTTATTAAATCACAATTTTACAACCAACAATTAAGTACTATGTTATAAAATCAAAATACAAAAATGTACGTTCTGTTTATTAAATCACAATTTTACAACTAACAAGTAAGTACTTTGTTATAAAGTCAAAATATTTTTCTTTGTTATTAATAATGATTTTAAAGTTTCCAAATATTATGAATCTTATATTTAACGTCATATTATTGTTATATTTTAAAATAAAGAAATAAGTATTATTTTTATTCAATCTTGTTTTCACTTATTTGTTGGATCAAGTTTGTTTTTATAGGTGTTGAAATATTCTTTTTCTTTGTGTGGTACTTACTAACTTCAATCCTCGTCATTTGCAAAGAGTGTCTTTTTTTTAATTACATTAGACATTTCTCATGCTTTTTTATGTCTCCTCTATCGGCTAGTTTGATTCCTAATACTGTTTTGGGTAATTTATTAAATAGTTCAAGTTTTTCTGGGGTTATCTATCGTTTCCTCTTCTTATTCAATAATTAGGTTGTAGATATGCCATCCTCCTTCTTATGAATATCAGGTCTGTAATCGCTATCATCATTTCCTGTCGGTAAATAAGTCTTTCCAGAAGATTTTTTTGTTGGCGTAACTTCATTGTTAATATTAAACCACCAGAATTATGCTCCTTAATTTTAGTGCTGCTAGATGGAAGAAAATTATCTGACTCATTTCCACTTGTTTCATTGATAGTAGAAGGAAGGCACTGTTCCCTAATTAAGGGCCCAATAATATTCAAATGAATGTCAGCCGTTGGCATTTCATAAAATTTCTGGCGAGTTTAAATTGTATGGCCCAAAAATTTTTGCATGTGTTTTTTTAACTCAGCATTTTTTTGGGACACAGTGGCCCAGTAATGACGAAGACCATTTGCTGTAAAGTCCTCTGGTTTTTTAAGGAACATTTTTGATTTAAATTTAAGAATAACTTATTTATTTTATTCCAAGCCTCTGGATTATTCTAAATATATTTATGGTATGACACGCTCAATGCCTTGAGTAAGATAAATAATTCAGTCGACTGAAGATAGCCAAACTAGTAGGATGTATGCAGACCATACAAATATATTTATTTTATCCGTTTTAGTAAATTCAGTGATTATAACATTTATAAAGAAATTTTTTAAGTGTATATTGTGTTTACGTGTTTGTGTTTTTAATATGTGAAGTTTGTGTTCATGAGAGCAAAGCCTGACGATATCTCTGTGAAGACGAAACGGCCGTAGCTAATAACAATCAAATAGGATTATTTAAACAGACCAAAAAAAGGTAAATACCATAAATATAAAAAAATAATATTAAAAATAACGTCACTACCGTTAAAGGCAGTTCCTTTATTATTGGGAAACAATAAACTACCGGTATCCTTTAATCCAAATGTAGATCGTTACTCAAGTAAAGTTTGTGTACAATATAATACAGTTTTTGTAACTATGCCTGGCACTTTTACATAGTTTTTCAACGAAGCTACAGTGAATACACCTAATGACTCTTCACTTGTTTCATTGTCATTAAATTCTAAATTTTCAAAATTGGAAATGGTAGCATAAACTACTTCTTCATTTCTCCTACTGTTAAATGCTATTAAGTAAGCTAATATAGCTTGTGTCAAGTTGTTGTGTAATACTCCCTTGATCTATTTTTTTTTAGCTGATAAATATAATTCTCTATTTTACTAGTCATACTTTTGAAAAACAAAATTATGTTTTCTTTTAAAGGCATTTTAGTTTCACCTAATACTTTTTTTACTTTATGACTTTATTCTGCTGCAGAATCAATCTCCATACCCCAGTCAGTCTCCATAAGAGACATGAATTTTTCATGTCTTCCTCTGACTTTATATTGATCCTCTGCACAAACTTAAATCTTTATTTTTTATGGCTTCAGACCATAAAATCTGAGAACAAGTTTTCAAAGTTTTTATTAAGTCTTCTTGGAACACTACTTATTTGGCATATGCCACTTTGTTCGTCCAATTTATTCCACTCTTTAACTACTTGACATAAATGATCAAAATTTGTCGATCCACACAAGCTTTAATGTCTTTTACTTCTTGGTTAATTTTTTTCATCCGTGTGACAAGGTCCGCTAAAGTGCGCATCTGTTTTGAAACATAGTTGCACTGATGGGCCGTGTGTGATTTGAGGAACGTCCTACCATATTCCAGAATTAAATTATTGTGTACTATTACTGATTTAATATTATCGGAATTCATTTTGTCTCTTACTTTGTTTTGGAGAATTTCAAATTTACTTCCTAATTGAAGGGCTTGGATGATGAAGGGGTTATGTTACAAAGTGCACATTTTGAGTAATTAAAGTCTAAAGTTTTTTAGTTGCAATTTTTATTTTAACTGATTTAGAAAAAAAATAGCTGCGTAGAATTGGTCCTGTGACTTATTATTTTCATTCTAAATGTTTTATTTGAAAAAGAATCTAATGTATACATATATATAATAAAAATAATGTACATAACCCCTGCATCCACATAGGGCAATTTTGTTTTTGAAAACCCCGCACGGGGGGTGCAGACTAGCTGCACCTACTAAGAGGGGTTTGGCGTCCCTCGCGGTACCCGAGTCTAACAACGCCCAACACATTCAACACTTACAAAACATCCATCCAATTACATACACACATACATCAAACAATACATACATTCCTATTCTCACCTTCTTTTAGGAATTTTGACTGTGCAGAGCCATTGCGCGTTGGGAGTGCTGAACCTGCCAGAGTCTTGACAACCTCTGGTTTGGTAAGGCTGATGTGAGCTTGCTCTGCCGAGACGTATGCGTGGTTTCTGTTCTGGGGCCAGCCACTTCGGTTCTTGGTCAGGAAGTGTTCGCGGTGTTGAAGAAAGTCGGATTCTTCCTCACAGTAGTTTCGGGTTCCAGACTGATGTCCATCCAGACTGGCAAAAGAGTGCTCGGGATCCTCACGGAACTGGGGGTTCGGAAGTGATCGCAATGTGATCTGATGGGCACGCCCTTACCGAGTTCGCCCGATTCCGCCTAACACGATGCGCTGGACAAAAACACCCATGGTAAACAAAACCGTCAAAGATTTAGGAACAAAGAGACATCATTCAGATTCGTCTGATGAGTCTGTTAACAAAGAATTGTTTAAAAAGACAAAGGAGAGGGCTGCTCAACAACCATCTGAGTTGCCAGCTCCCAAATTTTTAGTTTTTTCAAACGCGGAAAAAGATTCTGACCTTTCAAAGGTATCACCCTTTGTAATCAACAAGGCAATTACTGGAACAGTGGGCCCTGTACTTTCCATTAGGAAATTACAGAATGGCACAATTTTAGTTGAAACTAACAGCGGGAAACAAAGTTTGTCGCTGTTAAAGATGACTTCCTTCTATGACAAAGTCAAGGTATTTGTAGAACCTCACAGATCCTTGAACTATTCAAAAGGTGTCATTACATGTAGAGATTTGATCCCCATTAGTTTGGAGGAAATAAAGAGTGAACTAGCAAGCCAATCAGTTCTTGAAGTCACTCGCATAATGCGCAGTGAAAATGGTGAGAAAAAAGCCACGGCTTCTTTAATTCTTACATTTGCCACACCCACACTGCCAGAGCATATCTACGCTGGTTTTTACCGTCTTTCTGTCAGACCTTACGTCCCAAACCCTCGACGTTGTTTTAAGTGTCAAGGGTTTGGACATGTGAGTTCTACATGCACAAAGCAAGAAATATGCGGTCAATGCGGCAAAAAAGGTCATAATAGTGAGGGCTGCAATGATGACGCCAAGTGTCCCAACTGTGGTGGCGATCATCCTGCACGGTCCTTTAACTGTGAAAAGTTTAAAGAAGAAAAAGCAGTCCTTACTATCATGGCTAAGGATAAAATATCTTTTAATGCCGCAAAAAAATTATATAAAACCTCTAGGCCTGCTCTAGAAGGTAAATCATTTGCTGCAGTGGTTTCAAACAAGAGCAACACTCCATGTGCAAACTGTGGAGAATTGGCTAAGACTGTCAAAATCTTAACTGACCAAGTCGCTCAGCTAGTCGCTCTATTCTCTAAAATGTCTCCTTCCGCTCCCGCTTCTGCTTTAGTTGATTCAAATTCCCTTCTTCCGTCCTCTAGTTTCTCGGTATCACAAGCAGAAATAGAACCATCTATCCCTGCTCTTGATCTGAGAACTGGAACTCGGGAAAAAACTATAATAAAAAAGAAAATTACACCAATAACTGGGGTAAAACAATTTTTAAAAAAATCTTATACTTGTCCATCTGTAGTAACAGGAAGAAGTTCTGGACCCGTTCCAGGGAAGAAACCTGTTGCTATGAAGAGTAAAAATACAAAAATTACAAAAAGTAGTAAAAAAAAAAATGAAAAAGGCGGTTCCCCTACAAATCCTCCTAAAAGCCCTTCTAAAATCCCTGATCCTTGCCCTTCTCTACCCTCAACATCTTCCAAGACGTCTGAGGGAAATATGGAAGTGGACAAGGACACACAACCTAAAAACCATCCTGTCAATACAGGACAGGAAAAGGAAAATGTTACAAAGGGACCATGTCCCTTCTAATATTTATTTATTTAAATTAGTATATTATTATATTTCTCTGAGTATATAATATGTACTGTTGAAATATATTATCATCAATTATCTATGTCCACGATCCCAAATATGAATGTGGTTCAGTGGAATTTAAACGGTGTTAGGAGTCACATGGAAGATCTGAAAGTTCTTGTGCGAGACTCGTCGCCTCTATTCGTTTGTCTCCAGGAGACACATCTTCATAATACCCAATCTTTATACTTAAGGGGGTATTCTGTCTTCAGGTCAGATTTTGTTACAGAGGAGAGAGCAAGAGGTGGCGTAGCCATACTTGCTCACAACTCTGTGGATGGTGTTCCCGTAAATCTAGATACACCATTACAAGCAGTAGCAATTCGAGTCACTGTTCCCATAAAACTAAGAATATGCAGCCTATACCTGCCACCAAGCTATACCGTCCAATCAAACGACTTGATGGATTTAATATATCAATTACCTGCTCCGATTCTTTTGCTTGGCGATTGCAATGCACATCACTATTCGTGGGGATCCTCAACCTGCAACCCAAGGGGTATCCGCATAGAGAGGATACGATCCGATTTAGATTTAGTTTTACTTAATGATGGATCGTTAACACACTTAGCAGCTTCGACAGGAGGTTGGACGGTCGTAGACTTGTCATTTTGTAGTCCTTCGATAGCTACAAGATTTGAGTGGACAGTGATGTCAGATTTGTATGGCAGCGACCATGCCCCTATAAAAATTTCTTTCAACGACTCCTCTTTTCTGAACAACCGAACACCTCGATGGATAATAAATAAAGCCTTCTGGAATGATTTTACAAATCAATTTGCATTGGCAGAAAATAATCAACATATTTCTATAAATGAAACAGTTGATACATTTACAGATTCCATTATTTCAGCAGCAGAAAATACTATACCAAAATCTTCATCACGACCAAAACGTCCACCAGTTCCTTGGTGGAATGACAAATGTAAAGAAGCTCTGCGCTTACGAAGAAAAGCATTAAGAACCTTTAATCGGATACCGACAGGAGAAAATCTAGAAAATTATAAAATCTTGCGTGCCAAAGCTCGCAGAGTATTCAGGCAGAGCAGGAAAGATTCTTGGACCCATTATATCAATACAATAACCAGAACGACTCCCACATCAACAGTTTGGAAGAAGCTACGTTCTGTGTGTGGCCATGTTCCCTCTGCTCCTTTGATGGGACTGATGCAGCAGGATGGGATATTGACTACAGACAGCCATAAAATTGTAAGCATTTTGGACTCATCCTTTTCTAGGTTCTCTTCAACAGCCGTGTATTATGATGCTTTTCGCACTTATAAAGCTGCTCAAGAGGCCATGTCATTCACTATCGGCATATCACAGGATTCTCCGTTGAATGACCCATTTACAATGGATGAATTGGAATCTGCCTTATTGTCGGCTACGGATTCAGCTCCCGGACCCGATAGTATCGTATATTCTATGATTAAACACCTTCCAGAGTCGGGTAGAACAGCTCTTCTCCAAATATACAATCGTATATGGGATGAGCATATCTTTCCTGATTCTTGGTTGGAGGCCATAGTAATTCCTTTATTAAAACCAGGGAAAGACAAAACTGATCCAAGTAGCTATCGTCCTATCTCTCTCACCAGCGTTCTATGTAAACTGGTGGAGAAGATGGTCAATCGGCGACTTGTATGGTACCTTGAAAGTAACCAACTGATCTGTAAAGAACAGTGTGGTTTCCGACAGGGAAGATCATCTATCGATCAGCTGGTTTTGTTAGAGTCGGCCATTCAAAATGCCTTCCTTCTTCGACAGACACTTGTTGCAGTGTTTTTCGATCTTGAAAAGGCATATGATACGGCTTGGAGAAGAGGAATTCTAAATGTATTACAATCTTGGGGTATTCAAGGGAGAATCTTAGCATTTATTAAAAACTTTCTGTCCAATCGATATTTTAGGGTGCGTCTTGGATCCACCTTATCAGATCGATTTTATTTAGAGAATGGTGTCCCCCAAGGCAGCGTACTTAGCGTCACCTTATTTGCAGTTGCTATTAATAGCATCACTGCTAATGTCCGATTACCTGTACACTGTTCTCTTTTTGTTGATGATTTTGCCATCTACGTGGCAACCAGAAACACCGCAACCGCAGAAAGAACACTGCAATTAACGATCAACAAATTACAAACATGGTCCAATCAGACAGGATTTAAGTTTTCCGCTGCTAAAACTAGATGCATTGCTTTTAATCGTCGCAGACAGCATTTTAGTCCCACTTTGTACCTAAACAGAACTCTACTTCACTCCGATAACACAGTCACATTTCTAGGTCTTATTTTAGACCATAGACTCTCTTGGAACCCGCATGTGACAAATTTGAAATCACGCTGCATCAAGATCTTAGATATGTTACGGGTTTTAAGCGGTTCTCATTGGGGAGCCGATAGAACCTGCATGCTGCGTTTTTACCGAGCTCTTATTCGATCACGAATTGACTATGGGTCCATAGTCTATTCGTCAGCTAGGTTATCGGTTCTTAAAAAGATTGATTCCGTTCATAACACTGCTCTCCGCCTAGCATCCGGAGCTTTTCGTTCTAGTCCCATTAGTAGTCTACTTGTTGAAACGGGTGAGCCATCGCTCACGCGACGAAGACAACGGCTACAATTGTCATATATGTGTAATATGCGCTCCAAACCTTTACACCCTTCATATGATATTATATTCAACAATCCATTATTTACACAATACGAATTTCGCAAACAATCTACTGCTCCCTATGGGATCAGAACTATCCGTATCCTCAATAATCTAGGTTTAGCACTACCTCCAATATATGAAAATACACCATGTTTTGTCGCTCCATGGTTAATTAAAAAGCCTCATGTTGATCTTTCACTGTCTAGTTATCTAAAACAAACTACACCCGATGTTGTTTACTGTCAGGAATTTATATCCATATGTAAACTCTACCCATCAAGTCAGATCATTTTCACCGATGGTTCTAAACTGGACAATGGAGTCGGATGTGCATTTGTTCTGTCAGGAAGCAGCTTCACGTATGGATTACCATCTTGCTCTTCTGTATATACAGCAGAACTTTTTGCAATACTCAAGGCACTCAATATTGTACTGGCAACACCGGTGCACCTTCTTATATGTTCAGATTCTAGAAGTGCACTTGAATCCATTCAAGATATGTACTCTCCTAACCCTTTGGTCAAAGATATTCTGTGCTCCATGCACAGACTTTGGCTACGGGGCGTGGGAGTGTCGTATTGCTGGGTTCCGGGTCACGCCAGTATACATGGAAACACTAAAGCAGACCTAGCTGCTAAGGAAGCCACTTCCTTACAGCCTAGCGTGAGTAGAGTAATGTCGTCCGACTTTATGTCCTCTGTAAAACAAGCCCTGTTTAGAAAGTGGGAAGAAGAGTGGGTAGCAGTACAAGGAAATAAACTCCGGCAAATTAAAGATACCGTTCGGCCATGGATATCCTCAAACCGCCAAAGCCGTCGAGAGGAAGTGGTGGTTTCTCGCCTACGCATTGGCCATTCTGGGTTAACCCACGGATTTCTGATGCGTCGGGGGGATCCGCCGCTTTGTCCTTACTGCTTAAACCTTCTTTCAATTAAACATCTACTTCTAGATTGTGAAGAGCTGAAACATGTTCGGAAGAGGTTTTGTCTACCAAATTGCATTCAGAGGATGCTGGGTGATGACCCCCAAACCATTAATATGGTGTTAGCATTCCTTCATCGGTTGAATGTAATTGGAAACATTTGAAACAACATACATTTACGTAACTTAAATACCATGTTTAGATTTATTACTTGTTTTGTTAATTAGAGTTTTATTCATTGTTATGTTACAGGGCCCTTTACAACCCTGTGACAAGTTGTTAGTGTATAATTATTGTTGTTATCGTTGTTTTTGTTTTTATAGTGTATCGTCTGTAGTGTGTGTAAATTAAAAGTTTAATTTTATACTCGTGTGTGATTGTATGAGCATTATATGAATGCTCTTCGTTATCCAGGCGATGATAACCATCCAGGTTTTTCGCCTTTAAACCAAAAAAAAAAAAAAAAAAAAAAATTGTTTTTGAAAATAAAAAATGGAAGAAGGTTGTACAATAGAAAACAATACTCTTATACATGAAAACAATTTTTATTTAGCGTATGCTAACATGACTGAAATATTACAAGGTATTACTAAACAAGAAATAAGACTCATTAACAAGAAAAATAAAATTCTTATTGATAGGAAAACACTTTAGTTCCTTAAATCTTTATTTTTGCTCCCAGGAAGCCTTTACATAGTGGTCAATCAGTTATCAACATGTTATATATAAAACCACCTGTGTTCCTCAGGAATAAATGTTAGTTGCTGTTTCAAGTCCTTTTTTTTCTCTTCCGACAGTTCCCCTGTTTTTTCGAGTAATCGAGGTATGTCTATGTTCATTGGCTCTTCTTCATCTTTAACATATCGTTTTATGTTTACTTTTTTGAATGGAGTGTTGGGATCGTATGACTCTTTGAACAAGTAAAACCCATACTCATCTACTCTTATCCATTTGATACCATCTCTAAAATGGACAGTTTCTTTTAAGAGATCCTTCTTTCTGTTGTAAAGTTTCATTTTTGTCATGAGATCATCAGTTTTTCGGAAGTGGTTAGCCATATCAATAACTCTACTTTTCTTACATGATCTAGTGATGATTTCTCGATACTGTTCAGGGAGATAGATACATTGATGTTTTCTTAACTCCTTTTCTATCCGGCCAAAGTGTCTGTCACTGTCAAGGTAAGTATGTCCCACCTCCGGGAATTTATGATCAATAACTTTAAACCTACCTCTGCTGATCAGGTACTGGTAAAGACAAACAATTAAATAATTTTTATTTTGGCCGGAACATGAATCAGACCAAATTTTAATATGTTCCTTATCTTTTAAATGTTCATCGAGTTCAAAAGCAGTGAGCATTGAGCTCAAAATCTCAGAACTGCCTCTGTTGGCTTGATCCTCAGTCCACGTACAGAATATTCCTTTAGTCCCCTCTTTAGTTGTAATATGTATCCCTAGGTTATAAAACTAAGCTTGGGTAAATAAAATGCATCTGATGTACTGATTCGGGGTAGAGGCATTTTCTGTTGCAGATCAATGGTTAAGTATGCTACTTTGTTGTCTGATTCGGCCATTTCTCTATCTGCTTTCATAGCTTCGAATGCAGCATGATAGTTTTCTACATGCTCTTCATCCTTATTACCTGAATCACATTTGCTGCAAGTGTCTGACTTTGGACTACCAAAAGATAAATTGAAGCAAGTAACAAAAATTTGACGGTAATAGCTTTCTTTTACTTTAGAAAACTTTTCAGGTAGATTATTTTGTTTGCTTTCACTTATGTATAACTTATGCATTTTGCTAATAGATAGAAGTGGGGACAGATATTTTTTTGAGATATTACAGTTCCTTGAGTAATGGGACTCTTCTGATGGGAATTTGGATATATGTTCTATGATGGAATTTTTGATTTCATCGCTTATTTTCTTAGGCCTGACATTATGCTTACCCCTTTTATCAGGTTCAGGAGCTGGTAAACCAGTTTTAATTTTGTTTTGAATGACTTCAATCTTTTTGAAACTTATTTGATATAAGTTAGCAAAGGCCTTTTTGCAAACAGGTTTTTTGTCACCACCCACATTAATTAGGGGAGAGTTGCCTAAATCGTACCACTTTGGAGTATATGAATATTTACACTTACAAATTATTACATTTTGAGTTAAACTTAGTATAACATCATAGTATATCTAATAACCTATTTGTAAAACTTCTTTAAGCTACTTACAACTAAAGAAACACCACATAAAACGGGTTTTTCCAGACCCTTACAAGTGGTACGATATAGGATACGAGTTTCTCAAATCGTACCACTCAGTTTCCTAAATCGTACCTAGTTTCCTAAATCGTACTTCTAATGGATAGAATATATAATAGGTATAGATTAAATGGATTTTTGGTAATCACAACTTTTTAAAGAAGGTTGACAAAAGCACAAGTGTAATTTTTGTAAAGAAAATGTATTTAATGTTAATCATTACAGTTAATGTAAAACATTTAAAGTTAATTTATACTTTACATTCTGGACAAAAAAACCTTTTCTGGCCAGACTTTACTCCAGCGCATGTCTCGTGAACCCAAGTGTTACAATTCAAACATTGCACCATGTTTTCAATTGAGGTGTTTTCACAAATGGTACAAAACCATTCCTCCTGGCTTATTTCGAAAACTAGACCACATTGGTCTGAAGTTGAGGGCAAGCATGATGTTGAATCCATCGTAAGCTTCCTTTTCACAGACACAGGTTTTTTTGTTGAAACACTGCTTATTGGTTTCATTTTTCCAAATTTGTTTGTTTTACCTACAACTTTTGGTTTAACTTTACCCATTTTCATTTTTAATTCTCTAACTTTTTCCTGTGCAGCTTGTAAATCTTTAGCCATCTGCAGCTGAGCTTTGTAGGGGCTACTTGTAAGAATTTTTGATTTTTGAACACCTGAACCTGTTTTAATCTTTGAGTTTTTTGTCATAGGTACAGGAGAAATCTCTTCAATTGGTATTTTTAGAGTTGAGTTCGGTTTAGGTGAGTGTTTTTCAGCAGATTTAATCTCAGTTAGAGGCAAGCCTACATTGACTTCTACAGGCTTTTCTGCGTTGTCTTCGCTCGGTATGATTGGGCAGATAATTCCTACAAAATCATTAGGACCATGAGGTGTTTGAGAGATAAGGTTTTCAGCAGGGTAAAAGTCACATTCTTTAAAAACTGAGCGATCCACTGGCCAAATTCCACATGCTCTAAAACCATTAACCGCGTTTTCGATTGTAGCTGCTTTACCATATGCTTCAGCTACAACACCAGACACTTGGTATTGAGTCAAACACAAACCAGGGTTTGTTCGTAGCCACTTTTGAATAGTCTGGTTGTAAAATCCTTTAAATGGCTTAAAGAATGTCCGGTCCAATGGCTGGACGCGATGGGTTGTGTGCCCAGGAAGTTGCAATAATATTATTCCATGAGTTCTTGATAACTCCAAAGCTTCGAGGTTTTTGGAGTGAGTAGTGTGCCCATCTAGAACTAATAAAACCTTCTTTTCTGGAGTAGGTTTAACTGTGGCGACAAAGTGTTTCAACCATTTGACAAACAAATCAGTAGTCATATAGCCAGTTTCCGAAACGGTTACGACACTGCCTAGTGGAGCACCAATTTTAAGTTGGTCTGTCATCAACTTTCGTTTGAAAATGAGCATGGGTGGTACATAAAACCCAGATGCACTTGTGCAGCAAACAATGGTCGTATTGATCCCTCTCTCACCACTTGACACAGCCCCAACCTGTTTCTTACCTTTTTGGGCCAACACTTTTTGGCATTTTGTTTGTACCGTGCTAACACCAGATTCGTCTACATTATATAGTCGAGTAGAATCAATGTTGTTTTTATCCACGATTTCTTGAAGTATGTCAAAGAACTCGAATACGTTTTCTTTATTAAAACCTTTCACTCGTGACATTGATGTAGCCTGGGGTTCCCTCAATGTTAATTCAGGGTGACGAGCTTTAAAGGAATAAAACCACTTTTTCCCCGCCATCTGTGTTTCTCTGTTAAAACTGTGCGCTAACTGATTTTTCTCAGCAATCTGAAAAGCTAACGATCTCACATCATTTATGGTTAATCCGAAAAATAGGCTTTCCAGCTTTAAAATATATTGAACAAGCTCTTTTTCGGCTTCAGGAGGTAAGGTTGTGCTTCTTCCAAAGGACTTGTGATCTTCATTGGCATTTACATTTTTGCCCTCTAGGTGGCGTTTAAGTGTCGGTTTTGGAATGCCATATTGGCGACTACATTCATTGAAGCCCAGGTCTCCATTACGATATGCGTGCAAAGCCCTATGCATGTCATCTTGGCTCCAAGTTCCATATTTTCTTTTTGCCATCTAAAAATAAAAAATATATAGGAATTAGATTTTAAAGAATTATATATGAATTATTTAGTTATGAGAATTAATTAATGCTTAATTGGCAAAATGTGAGAAATGTGGAACTTGGAATGTCATAATTTCCTATATCGTACCGGTACGATTTAGGAAACATGATGGGGTACGATATAGGCAACTCGTTACTTTTCACTAAACGTAAATATTTCCTAACCTATAAGTGTAGACTGAGAACAACTACGTCGCTTTTAAATACTAATGTTAATCACTAATAGCACATGTACTGTTAAGATTACTTTATACATACCTTTACAGGTGATAACAGCTTAATAAAAAACACTAAAACAGAAGTCTAGAAGTCGGAAAACACTAATTTCCTTATAAAAACTAAACGCAAAGTCACAGCGTCACAAAAAATCATCAAACCACTCAAGGACACTTGTAGTTGCAACAGACGCCGATAGAGTGGTGACAAGATACTCTATGGCAGTGAAACTGAGGTGGTACGATTTAGGAGGCGGTACGATATAGGCTACTCTCCCCTACATACTTATATGGAAATAATTTATGTTTTACAGCTCCCTTCCTCATTCTCTGAATTGGAACCGTTTTAATATAATTGAATGGCAAAGCATTTTTAGAGTCAATATTTAGTTTATAAAAAGACTTTAGAATGGACTTCCGATCTTCATAATCAAATTTGTTAGTACACTTCAAACGGCATTTTTCATGACAAAGGATCCCTAACTTTACAGATTTCTCAGGAATAATATTACCATTATAAGATACATAGCTGTCACCAGTGGCGGCTGGTGAGTTATTAACTTGGTGGTTGCAATTATGTTTAGAGAATTTCTGGGGGGGGGGGGGGGCAGGGGGGGGGGGAAAAAGAACGCAATTTAACACATTTTTTTAGATGAGGAATTACACGTGGAATTATACGTTTTTGTCTTAATTACGCAACATTTTTAACTTAAATCCATTAAAATGGTTTGGTTACCATTACGTTTAGCTTTCAGTTGATGGTATTACTAGAATACAATAAAATAGTCAGTAAACTTAAAACAACAATTTAAACCATGCATGAATAAACATAGAATTCAGGCACATTATATGTTTAAATATCACTAACCTAATTTAAAAAGAAAGTCCATCCGTCTGTTCAGAAGGGTAAACTTAATAGAATTTTAATTTTATAATAATCATAACCTGAACATAGCATTAACATAATCGGATTTATGAACTCGCCCCATATCCTATTTAGGAACTTGGCCTATCCTTTTTTGTTGATAAACTATTATTTGAATTGTATGGATGTTTGAAAATAGATTTTGGATAATGGGTTCAAACATTTTGGTAATAGGTTGTGGCCTATCATTAAAACTATAATTAAATCACGAATGGCACAAATATTAATTATGAAAATAATATTAACAGCTTTTGATTGGCGTCTAATCAACACTTCACACTACACTCTCTGTCAGGCCCACTCAAATTGCTACAAATTATGAAGAATAATGTAAAAAACACTATTGTAATGGAACCCAGACTAAAGACATACACACTAAAATATATTAACACAATCTAAAACAAATAAACACCAAAAACAGCTAGCAAAAATACGAGAACAAAACTAACAACACATAACCTCAAAATGTCTTGCATTATTCACTAAACAAAACATGAAATATGAACATCAAAGCATTCTGGCTGGCAAACCCCTGGT